>JAAAYG020042846.1:0-10303 GCA_009936455.2 Tomocerus minor
CATTTGATTTATGAAGGTAGATACCCAGTACCTATTAGCTTTATTTTATCGTCTTTGCTGCAAATATTTACGCAAATGTGAATTTTTAATAGTCGCTCAATTTCTTTTCGTCCACACTTGCATACAGTTCGACTTTCGTTCAGATCCATTAGATCAATTTTCAAACACTAGTAGGGCCTCAACTAAAAACCATTTTTTATTTTTCCGATTGAAAACATCTGGAAAGGGACTAAATTGAATTATTTATAATTTAATTTTTAATACATAAATAAATATTCAAAATATTTTATTTATCCTAATATGCCATCATATACATGGAAAATCTACATAAACATATTTACAGAATTTATTGATATTTTTTTTTCTATGAAAATTATGCAAATGGTTATTTTTATGCGACTGCATATAAAAAGAGGAAGGCAATAGCAACTGGCAAGGACTCTTCACTTGTTTAGACGACAGGTGCGGTGCAATCAGGGGAAAAGTCATCAAGTTCATATGTACACACGCCACTTGACGCCACTAGCACTGTTTACAAGTGGTACTCGCTATCAATAAGTAGCCAATTGCAATGATAAAATGTGAAATCCGGATGGACTATTGATAAGCTATGGTCGTGCATACTTATGTCCCCAGTATTTTTTTATGTATTATGGAATTCAGTAAATTTATCATTATAAATCCATACACTAAGGTCGTGTAGTGTGTATTTGTTTTAGGTTGTGTAACTGTGCATATATAATTTTTAGCAATGCCACCTGTTTTCATTTGCTTTTATGCAGGCATTTCATTGTAGATATATGTCTATCATTCATACACCGTCTACCCATCTGCCAGTCAGGTGCGAAAAGGATAAGAAGTCAATCGAAAAATGATTTAAAGTTCATGCACTACATGTCTGTGCGTTTTAATTTCACCTTGTTAGACTATATGTTTTATCAGATAGCGACGTATAGAGAATAGAGAGAGAGACTATCAAATAATTCGTAATGGTCTTTTCAATTGTACTTTCAAGTTTTATAAAGTTACATGAATGAAACTGGCATAGACGTTCGCTTATCTCCCTCCTATAAATTGCTGCACATGTTCCAGCTGTACGAGCAGATGACAATTGGCCATGTCAAAGTCACTTGTGCTCTTGCTTGTCTGAGAAGTGCTATTATGCCAATTATTCCTCCGTTAATTATTCTAATGTTGACAGTGCTAAGAAACAGTGTTAAGAAACAGTGCATATCTTTATAGTATCCCAATTTTGCTGGAATCCGGAGAAACTAAACAAAATAAATTGGTTTCAATTGCATTTAAAAGAGAAGTAATGATAGGTATATACTTTGATATAAAAATATTAGCTTTAGTTAATAGCCTCAACTTAGCGTAATAGTTTCTCTTGAATTACCGATTGCTAGTGTTTATATCATTCTTCCAAGCATTCTAATGTATTTATATAGTCAATTAATACAAAATTGGTTATATTTAGTATTATCTACTTATGTGGTTGGACATACAATAAATCCAACCAATTTGTATCCGGTCCCCTGCAATATAATTATCATAAACCAGAAGTTACTAAAATCGTGTAATTTTAAAGTTTCTGAAATATTTTCTGTCTTTAGATGTTATAGTTAAGGAGTACCAGTACCAAAGAGTTGCTGGATGAAATAATCTCTTTTTCCGCTACCCTTTACGCACATGTCGTAAAATTGTACCTTAAAAACATGCCATGGAGAAATTACTTACCACCTTTGGGGTTGTGGTCGGATGTCGCTGCCCGGATGTCTTTATTTGTCATTTTTTTGTACGTAAATTTTAATTAACGTACCAAACATGAATTAATTACATATTGAAATAGTTTTGTTTCATTTTCAGTATAACGGAATACACATCTCCATTTGTACGAGAAATTCAACCGGAAGAATATTGGCTGTATAAATATCCTAGCCAAAAAGCATACGTTTCAACTGGAGCTCTTTACGTAAATTCCTTCCACATTTGACTCTGAAATAAAATGTCTTGCTTAATTTTTGCGATTGGTATTTAATTGTATGTTAATGATGTCTTTGATTGAACAGGCAATTGTGATTGTGTGTGATGCGGCTGTAATAATTCTATTTTACATCATTAATCGTAACGCTAAAGAATCTTGGCAAGCTTTTCTTGTTCCAACTCTTTCACATCCTCTGACTGGTGTCATAACGAATCTAGTAAAAATTGCAGTCGGTACGCACATTTATTTAAGAAATGTTTTAATCCTGCATTGGTAAAACTATGGAATTCGTTTAATTAAATTATAATTCTAACTGTTAATGTTTTAAGGGCGTCCGAGACCTGACTTTTTTGATCGATGTTATCCTGGAAATAAGGTTTTTGATGCAACAATTACATGTACTGGGGATTTTGATAAAGTGGAAGAAGGACGAAAGAGTTTTCCTAGTGGTCATGCTTCAGGTTAGGAATAAGAGAGATTTGAACGGAGAAAAATCTTTCAGCAGTTTTTGTAGTAGGTCAACTAGGATAAATTAAATGGTTTAAGTAATAATGTAATTTCGATGTTTAACAGTAAGCTTCTGTGCCATGAGTTTTATTTCCATGTACTTGGCTGGGAAACTCGGGACATTTAATAGTCGTGGACGTGGGGAGAGTTGGAAAATCCTAACCATCATTACTCCATGGGTGGCTGCTCTTATGATATCAATCAGTCGAACATGCGACTACCATCACCATTGGCAAGGTAGCTTCCAAAGTGTTAATAAAACTAGTCAATGCAAAATGGAAATAGTATCGTGGCAAACCAGGACAGAAGTACATTCGACATATTTAATTATTCTTGCTTGCCCACTGACTTCCGCACTGCGGTCTTGAGTCAGTGATCTGAAGGAAAACGAGCAAAGGATTTTACTATTACATGGAAATCCTTTTTATGACCAATTTTTTATTATTGGTTTACAGATATTGCCGTGGGAGCTGCTTTGGGTACCATTATAAGTTTCATAGTTTATCGCCAGTACTATCCTAGTCTATTTGATAGCTCCAGTGATATTCCTTTAAGCTTACTTGAAGAATCGGACAACGGAGCTAGAACACTCGCAAGATCAAATTCCCAAGCAGGAACATCATCTACCACTTTAGTGAAAAATGTGTAAACGAAATTTTACGTGCTTACTACGGATTACACTATAATATTTCGAATGTGTAAAGCAAATATGACAATTTTTAATTGTTTTTCAGATTTCAATCTAATTGATGTCCCTGGATTCTTCCATTACTGGCCAAAGTTTTCATTCTCATTGTACAACCTCATCTATTGCCCTAAAGCAGGCAAAAGAGCTTAGCTGTCCCAGCTAAAGTGAAAGCAACAAATCAGAAATACGGATATTTACTTTTTTACAACAATCAAGGAAATCACACTGTAAACATTCCAATGTACAGATATGCAAAGGATACTAACTTTAGATTTTTCAGTTTTTTGAGGACTTCATTTTCTCGCGCTTTGAACTTGGTGTCTACTCAGAAAATAATTTCAAAAACTCAAAGAGTCAACAGTTGGTTTTCAACAGACTTGAAAATATCTTGCATCTATTGTTTATTCTAGGATATCCTTCTGCAAAGAAGTATCGATACTAAAATAAATTCGCTTATAATGTTACTAATATTAAATTTAAAAAGCGTCTACAGAATGACTTTGAGCTGTGATCCTTGAATAACCTAGAAAAATAAGTTTACCCATACGAAATTGTGTGAAGACCGTAGTTAGAAACATGTTAGATTAGTGCTGGTATAGTGTGCGTAGGTATATTGGCGTAAGCTTACAAATGAATAGTGATATGGACTTTCTATATTCTCTATGAATCTCAAATTCCGACTTTCGCAGCCGCAAAGTCTAACATTTCTGCAAAGAAGATTTGATTAAGAAATTCTCGTGTTCCTTGGCTTCCACGAACTTCCAAAGCTACTAATAGAATAAATGGCGAAACGAGTAGCAATTGCCCAGTGTCGCACAATTATTAGTTCGAGTACAAGTCCATGTTCTTCAGTAGGACTCAAAATCAATATACAATGCCAAAATAATAAATGGTGCTGTTTTTTGCCACGGAATGATTCCAAGTGGAACTTAATATCACGTTTGTGTTTTCTAAAGGTTACTACTTTCACTACCGGTCAAAAATTGTATGTTACGTTAAAACGTGCCCATAGAAGAGGTAACGTATTATTATTATTATAACTTGATAAACTGGTAGATTTACCTTACCTATGAATATTTCACTTGATATTAAGCTATTATGACTAATAAATTAAATGAATACAATAATGAAACGAATAAAAGATATTTCTGGTATTCTCAAATGTCCATATTCAAAGGTTCATTTTCATAAATAAAAGCAATTAGATTATAGCAGTCAAGCAGAAATTAGCAGAAATTCAACTGGAAAATACAAACAGTATGTTTTACTCATAATAATGGTAACATGATCTAATATGTTGCCGTAAGCTGGTTGATATTTCATGATTTTCATACAATGTAACTTATTGTGGTACTTGAAAGTAACGGAATTTAGTAAAACAATAAACTATTTTACTAATATTCACATAATACGGTCCTTACGGGCGTCTGCTGAATCAATACGTACATGCTAGGCATTCAGTTTTGACAATATATCGTAAATGAGGTTGCAAAATATATGCCCCAAAAAAGTCTATTTTAATTATAACACAAACAATTGTCTAGTACGCTCGTTATAATTCCTGATGCAGCTTTCATAGATTGCTATTCATAGATTTGTAAGCATATATTACACATTCAGTATAGTATTTATAATATTTCAAGGTAATACAATGACAAACTGCCATTCTAGATTTTGAAACATTTTCATTCACTAATATTTTTCACGGAAATAAAAAGCTGAAAAATGGCGGAGGACTCAAGGACAAATTACATAAATACAGATAGGTGCCTATGGGATCTAAATGACAGTCTTAATTATCTTAACGTACGAAGTTTGGATCTTGACTCCATTTACACAATAATTGTATATTATTTCTATTAGCTACAGTGAAGGGGATGGTTTTTGGTTTGGCTTGATAGTTGGAGTACAATTTTGATAGAGCACAATATTATTAGCACATCATTATAGGTAGAATATAATTGCTATTCCACTATTATTGACATTCAATTAGTAGGTAATACAGTGTAGTTTTAAGTTTAACTTATTCATAGTACGTTCTGCTTACATAGTTCCTATAGTGAATAGCATTGATTACGAGTTTATCTGTAGTACCTATAGTTAGTTGATACTATTGTATCCGAAAGTATTTCTTAGCTTCCCACTGGACGTCTTACTTTCATAGTAAATTTTTAGATTTTTTGTCCGTTTCTATTTTCATTTCACTGTAGTAGGCTCTATCTTTACCAACGGACCTTTTCTGTCTTCCGAAGAAACCTTGTCTCTGAACCTGCAGGAAGAAACAAAAAACATGCAATTACAAATAGCACAATAATGATCCCGTTGGACTTTAATTTTCACCTACAGGATATCTCATTTGATTTCTTGCTTGAAGAGCTTCCCACAATCGTGCCTCCGCTAAAATATCCCGAGCCATGTCGTCGACTGTGTCATCAGAATTTTCTGCAGTTCCCTCGTACTCGTAGTCTTTAGTGGGCATATCTCCATCAGTTCGTTTTCGCCCGCAGCCTGCGACCCGTTAAAATACAAACTCTTGTTAACTCTTTTTTTACATCAACTCAAATTACTCGAGCTTTCAACATGGCTGGAAGGAAAGCAATGCAACTGCATTTGCTATCTACCATTAAACATGTCATTAAATTCCATAATGTACCAATGTTTTATCGTCCACTTAAAGAATAGAATGAGCGGATGGCTATCACTAACATCACATCTAAAAACCAGTCTGAATCGTTTTATCCTTTTATCTGGACGTTAATTTTGATGGCTAACTGACACTGACCATAGAAATATTTTTGATAGCACTTTATTCAACATGCAGCTTAAATAACCTACAAATGCCTGAAAGACATTGAGACTCAGATTATTAAATTCTGCAAACCCAAATTGAGTGTAACTAATAATCACCACATAAATAAGTTTATAGGAAACTAACTAGAACATGATAATAAAAACAGGAATTTTTAATGCAGGGACATGTCGATACTGTAGTCAGTTAATGATTTAAGCTTCCATTTTTAACACGAAAGGCTTACCTGTGAAAGCATTGCAAAATGTTCTTTTGGGTCGTGATTTCTGCTCTGAAGGGTCCTCTCCACCTCCGCCCATTACAACCAGACTCTGAAGAAAAATAAATTAGCGAGTTGCTACAAACGTATTGCATTTAATGTAACTGGATATTCTTTATTTTCATGATTAAATGCGAGAGTAATACTTTTCTTTTTGAAATTATTTTGATACACGCCCAAGCGGAAAGATAATAATGGTGCTTATTATTAATAGTAACTATTTTCACCACAAATTCCTGACGACGCGTAGTTCGTAATTTGACACATAGTTAGCGGATTCTAAATTAGAGGAATTATTGGTAGTAACAAAATATTGTACGTCGCTCTGGGGATTAATGATAACATCCGCGAAGGAGCTAATAATACGAATTATTATTACGACTAGTTATAATTTATAATGAACATGACGGTGCCAGTTTGGTTATTTTTAACTACATAAATAACATCAAATGTTATCAGCCACATACACGTTGAAGGTTTTCGACGCAGTAATGATAGCATAACAAATGATTATGGTCTGTGGTTTCAAAAAGAGTGGAATCGAGTGATTTAATCCCATCTCCTCCTGTGCAGACATAGCTGAACGGAAATTTTCGAACTTCTCGTAAATGAGAATTTAGAAAAGCCGAAAGGAATATAATCTTTGGCTAGTGCTTAATTGTAGCATTACTAGTTTCCTTTCGTGGTTGTTAGCAGATCATTTCACTCGATCCTACGCCTACACCTACAGCTACCTACATCATTATTAAGATGCAAATTAGTTTTCCTTTGTGTTGAATTGAGTGATGAAGAGCCCGACTTGGCGATGACTTATTATGTTCTTGCATACTTTCTCCTGCACCATGCAACTCCATGATTATGTCGCCTTGAATAAACCCTGAAGGAATGGGAGACAAACTCTTTCACCTCACTTCTTCCAAGTTAGCCCTTCACTTTTCCCGACGCTCATGAATAAAATGCTAATAAGTCAATTACATTCTACCCATCATCTAAATCTACTCATTTCACTTCCATATCTTGACTTCTTAACATAATAACGTAGAGGAAAAGGAAAGAAACTTGACACAACTGCACTGACGCTATTAACCTCTTCCTTTGTTGCTTTTTTAAATATTATTTTTAGTACTTAGCTCTTGAGTAAATTCAAATAAATATCAAATCATTGAGCTGATTTCATTCGCTGACAAAATGGGAGCAGTCAAATGTTAGACACGACGTAGCGTAGTCAAGCTCAGCCTTTTTACCTAAGAATCCTACGTTTACGTCAAAAAATTAAAAGTTGGTAACTTAAGAACTTGAACTTGTGAGACTTCCGTCAGCGTAAGTGGAGTTTTCGAAAAAATAAACAAACTGGAGTAATTCCCTTGGTAACCTACATTGGAAATTTGAAAACGAGTGACTAACGTAAGTTTCGCAATTGTATTTCTAAGTAAAAATCTCTAACTGTTTGACATATGCGTAGCGTAAGGTGATTTTCGTAAGGAGATACGCTACGTAGAATCATTAAGTTAAGCTAAGTCAAAACCACTACTCTCTATTATAGCAATAGTTTCAAAAACTGAACAATTGGATTCGAAATGTAATTAATAAAGAAATGGATTAACTTATAATGAATGCTTAAAATAATGAAGGTCAATGAAGAAGGAGTTTGTCTTATTAATGATTATTTGCAACGAATAGTAGTCGAAATATTTAAAAATGAATTTGGTCGATACGATAATGTTGTAGGTTCTAGATGGTCCTAGTTATGAAAGAACAAGGTAAATACAGATGCAAAGACTCGGTAGAAGTGGGTGCGAGAGTGATAAAATAAGCTTGAAATCCTTCAGAATTGGTTTGCTACCACTGCGCTACAAAGGATGAGCATTAGGAACAGCATGAGTTATTGGTGTTGTAATGTAAGCATAGAGAAAGAGAAAAAAGTGAACTTACCCTTTTGTTGATAGGAGCTTTGCCACATGCCACAATCGTGATAGCCATCAAGAAAATAATTAAAGCCCATATGGCAAAACTCTTCTGAGTTTTCATTATGGTGGTCATGTTTTTTCAGCTGAAATTCAAGTTATTGAAAGTTTAAATTAATGTAAATAGACTACACTAGCCATATGACCATTATTATTAGCGTTCATTTGTAGAGCATAGTCGTTTGAAGTTGTGACACTGCATGTCACCTTTACAAATGCAACGTATACATAGTCATGTTTACTACAACTGATTCGTTTTAGACATTTCAATAGTTGATTTGAAATGGAGTAGAGCTAGTGGAAGTTTTTTGTTGTTTCCTGTGGTTAAAACTCATTAAGCAACGTTCATTTCCAGATATTTCATAGTGTCAGATACAACTGAGATTTACGGAGCCCACGTGAGACCACAAATAAAAAGGATTGTCACTAAACTTAGACATGATCAATCAGAATAAAATACGAGGAAAACAATTCAGCATCATTTTCATTTCAACTAATTAAAAATCAAATGTATAAGTTTAGCCACAATTTGTCAAAGAATTTGTGGCTACGCTCTACTCACCATGTTTAGGCTATCTACAAATGAAAACAAAGAAAAGCAAACAATAAAGGATCAATTAAGTTTGTTCATCTGTCAACAGACTGAAATTGTGTGATTCTGTTATTAATTCTTGGTAGTTCAGGGAATTCTGCGCAATGTTTACTTTTACTTTCCTCGTAGTGGTCAAAAAGTAAATGGGGACTCGACAAATTCTTCGAAAATGACACCCTTAAAAAATCTCTTTCTGTATATCTGTATTTATTTTTCATGCTTGCTACAGGCCTCTTCTCCATTCTCGTATTTCCCAACGTTTTTAGTGATGAATTGCAACATATACATATATGCTCTATACAATTGGAAATGCATAGAGCATGTACCGTTTGCGGAATAACCCTCGCTACAAAGTAGAATCTCTGCAAAAATGTTTGCATAAATAATTATGGACTAATAATGAAAATGATTTCAATCATAATAATACAATGTGCATTGCATAGAGAAGTAAATCGTCAAAAACCATTCCCACACAATTTATGTAATCAGCGTAATCTGTCAAATGTTTGCAGGAAAGGCGGATATTCCGTAGGACATATCAGGGATTGCTAGTAGAACACAAATCTGTAATATTTAATGGAAGGAATGAAAACATTTTCAATGTGCCCAGCAATCCTAGTGACAATCCCATAATGCTATTAGCAGATAATCTGAATTTGTAACAACATTTGCTATACTTGCACATTTTGTGTGGGACAGTGGACTACACACTTACACACACCTACCACCGCCAACCAACATAAACGCAAAACACAAATACCTCTAATGCACAGTTTATTGAGTTTCATTACGTCTCAACTCATGAACTTTCTCTGTTGTTCGGCTCAATTCATCAGATAGTTCCATATTATGCTTTTCAATGCTTCATTGTCCCTTAATTTGAGAGTGGGTTCTGATGCGGAAGAGAACGCCCATTGCATTATCATGCATTACTGCCTCCGATGGAATACACAAAAGTGGTACATTGTAAATTATAGATTTGCACTACATTAATGGGGAGATCACCGTCTCCACTGGCTCTTTATTAATAGAATGCTCATTGGATTTTGCACGAAAATTAATTAATCATGATGATGGAATTGGAATGCTTAAAAGACACAACTAGATGACTTAGCTCACAAAATTATTGGAAGCACATGGATGCTTCTACACGTACAATCACGAATCTAAGCTCCTACAAACGGACATAAAAGAGTAGAAGAATGGGATTTCCTTAGCTAAGTGTCTAAAAAGGGTAATGACTCAGTCTAACAGTTTAAATACCATACCTAAATTTTAGACGTTGATTGTAAATATCTCCAGATCTCACAGAAAATAATCACGGCGTAAATCTGCGAAAGAGGATTGCTATCCTCTTTCAATGTTATACAATTTATTTCCGGTTTATATAGAAATGTTTTCTCAGATATTAAAAATTAATCAGTCAAATACTCTTTAACCAGTCCGATTGAAAAATCTGCATCTTTCTTTCATCAACTAATTAACTAAATGTAAATGATG
>JAAAYG020042868.1:0-12678 GCA_009936455.2 Tomocerus minor
ATTCCCATGCATAAATTCACTTTTTCCTTCTCCAGTCATTCTAATTCCAACTGGAGAAACATTATGTCCTTATATTTCATATATTTTCTCGAAATATATCAATCCCTCTATATTTTCTTTTTCAACACACACTGATATGCAGTCAAAACGTATTCTCTACTACATGATACACTGACTACTAACATTTTTATATTCTTACTGGAATATTGCGTATATTTAAATTCACTTGGAAAATCCTTTTTCGGCAAATACGCATTGATCCCTACCTGTTTTCTAAATATTCTAAAACTTAGGCTCAAAAATGCTACGATCTTGCAATGCAAAATATTATTTTCATCTCAAGAGTAGTCGTACAGCGTAACATTACGGAACTATTTTTATCCAGAGGGATTTACATTTTCTCCATCTAATTTACAAATCATAGCCATAAGGAAGAACAATTAAAATATTACCCAGAAAGTTTTTCCATGTGACTTTTAATGTAGGTAAACAAAGAACAAAATAATTTCTATTTTATATCAATCAAAATAGGAAAAGTTTTTTTTCAGTTTGCTTTTATTGTTATTGATTGTAAAAAAGAGATAGCTAGTTGATTATCATAGTACGAAATGGCATGATCAAAGTGTGATGATAAGATGACTAGGTATTGATACAGTTGATAATCACGTGTGAAAAAAAAGGATAAGTCTGTTTGTATCGATTATCGGTGCAGTAAGATAACAATCTGTATTAGATGTACAATAACTTTGAAAATTTAGTGAATGCCTTTCTGGAGTAAAGCTTGACTGACAATTCGTTGACTTTTCTGTTTAATTTCCAATCGTCCCGGTACTTTTGCATCTGTCAGGTCATCATCTCCTTCGGATTCTTCAGAAATGGCTGGAGTGCCAACTCTGATAAGCCTTGGTGCAATTGGCGGGTTTTTGACGTAGTTTGAATAATCTCTTGCTGCAGGTTCATGACCTTCAAATTGAAAGTTCAGATCTTCGATGATTTTGACAAGCCTTTTCGTTTTCCCAAGAATAACTTTCATTTGTGCTTTCATATCGTCGTGCTCCCGGTGATAAGGTTTTCTTTTCCCATCACTGAATCGTTCATTAAGAGCCATCAAACCCATTCTCAATTGAGTGTTGATATTTCCGTAGACATCTAATCTCTGCGACAAGTCTTCTTTCCGCCTTCGAACTTCATTGATTGCTTTGTTATACTCTACCTTGTAATGTTCAAACCTGGCAGAATATTTTGAACAATCAACAAAGAAATAAAATTAATGATTATTCCAACGCGGGAAGATAAAATTTGCAAAATAGTAAAACAGTCCCGATGATTTAAATAATAAATAAGAACTACATAGTATATCAAAGATGCCCGAAGTTTTTAGCGCTTTTGTGATTTTTGAAGAAAACTATAAAAAACAGTGGGACTTTTTAAAATGCTTAGTTTTCCAGGAAATTATCAAAAATTTGGGATTATTTCAGCTAAACTATTTTAATAACATCAAAATTGGGGGAGGGGATGGCGAATCTTTGTTTTTGTTTACATTTCAGCCTGTTCTACGCCCGTGTATCTGTGATAGTACAAAATGAGCATCAATTGAGCTTTTTGTCGTACGTATAAATTCCTAAGTTTCTCTTTGACTTCTTGTTCCTCCTTCAAACGGTCTCCGACTGTGTTGACCGTTCTCAATCTGAAAATGATTCAGTATGTACAGTAATTGTTCCATAACATTAAAATTAGATCAACATTATGGCAGTTAGTAGGAAGGTAGGTAAGTACAGTTAGTACAGTAAGTATGTTATATATATACCTATTAGGAATATGTGTAAGATCTTTAACTCGCATAGTTTCGACTAGTCTGCGAGCTCGCTCTTGAAATTCTTCAACTTCTTGTCGTTTCACCCTTAAAGTTTCATTGATATCAGTTCCACTCAATGTCGTCTGCACCGGATAGGCCAAGGAGAGTCTACCCACCTTTGGTGGTTGTCTCTGCATAGGAATACTGGAATTTTCTTCCAGAATCTTTTCTACGGCTTTCTTCATCTTTGCCATTTGTTTACGACGCCGACGACGATTTTCTGATGATTCCTTCTCCGTCAGAATTAAATTCTTGTAGGCTTCGTCACGAAACTGAAATCAATCACATTATTCACATTCCACTAAAAATCATCAAAACCAAGTCACGTTTTATTTCCTCTTTTTATGCAGTAATATCCAGTAGGTTACTACTTATATTCTATATATATATGTTCATTATTTCTTGAACAGATATTCTCCAGGAGTATATATAATTGTATATTGAGAATATTTTGAAAATTATACATGAATGGCATCATCCAGCATCATTTGCAAATTGGTCAGTTCATTTTTCAGTGTCTGGAGACCGATTTCCATGTTTTTCAGGACAGAAGCGTATTTCCCTCTCTCTCCTCGCAGAATTATTTTCACTTTATAATAAGTGGCGTTAAGAATTTGAGCAGTCTCTCGTCTTACTGAAAAGTAAATATATTTTAAACGACCCTTCAGAACTCATTGTGTATCAGAAAGAATTTTTCATTTATTTTTTCTTGGAAATTAAAGGAAAAAATGGATTGGCTGAAGAAAAAAAAACCTTTTTGAGCTTCAATGAGACATTCCAGTCTGTGAATGGCTTCCAAAGCTTCCACTTCCCAAGGGAGTGATCCTGGACGAGGCCATTTCTCAATTACCATAACCATTTCTTCAGATTCTTCCAACCTATGTCGCTTCCCTTTTAGCTTATCCAAGTGAGCATTCAAGATATTCGCCATATCAAACAATTTGTCGTCCAGCCAAGGAACTGAGATCTTTTAAATGGAAAATAAACTTTGGAAAATGGTATGAAAATTAATTAAAGCTGTTGCATGTCATAAAACGGGATAAATAAATAATAATTACGGCTGGAGTTCGATTGGACAAAGCCAGTTGGAACTCCCGGTGAGTCCTGAGTGCATTTTGAACGGCTGCTCGTTCCGAGTTGATAGCCTCGAATAAATTCTGCCGCAATTCACGTGTTTCTCGAGTCAGATCCCTTAGAAAAGAAGTTGTCCCTTCGTGGGATTCGTTTAAATCGTCAGTGAGGGCCTTGTTATAGCGTTCTGAAAATAAATTTTGGAATTTAGCAAGCCTTTACGTTTTTTAAAATTGGAATGCTGAAAATGATTATGCTGAAAGTCGTAGGAGACCTTTGAGTTGAATCTTTGCCCGGAGATTTTCAATCTGATCTTGAATAGGAATTGCCTCATCGCTTACTTCCTCGGCCTTTCCGGGTTTTTCAGGCTTGGCTATAATTCGACCATATGTTGACAGAGTTTTATGCAGCCACGACATTTAGTTGCTACTTTCAGGGAAAATTATTTCAAAAATACAATACCTACCGACCCGTAAATTGTAACTTTGATACTAAATTGGATTCAGATGTTTTTGGTGTTTCCTATAGAGTCAATTTTTGTGTTTCGTGTCAAACTATGAACTATATCGGTGATGGATGACTTATATCAATAAAGAAATGATGATGATGATAACTTGGATGTCAAATGATAACTATTTTAAGTAGCTTATTTTTGCATTGATTTTTGCTACAACCGGATCAAGTCACTAAATATAACGATACCATAACATAATATGTCATAGCGATCATGGCAACATACCTTGATCTTAAGGATAACGAATAATAATTTGTGTCGGCACACGGTATTTGCATTCCACGATTACTTCCCCTTTCAAGAGACGGGAGTGACATAGAATTTGCACCCAATTTTCAGTTTCAATTCTCGGGTGAGTTTATTCCAAAAAACAACCGGGTACACCGGGAAGGCGACACAAAGACATCCGAATACGCGAACTACCAAAGGTATATCTATAAAGCATATACATGATTTTCCCGATGAGGAAGAAAAGATTTTATTCCAGTATCTCACTACCGTCTCCTTAGAGGGGGAGTAACCATAGAGCCCACGTACCGTGGACTACTCATCATTTAATCCTAAATATTATTTCTGCTATTTGGCAATTAGTTTTTCTTCTTGCAGAGAAATCTCAATGTGGACAACTATAGTTTTTTTTCCATTTCTCTGCCACTGTTATAACTTTTAGTCAAAAGGAGGCTCAATAAGTTCTAATAATAATACAAGATTTTTCCATTTCCTTTTATCTGCTATAGTAGTGTAGTTTGACCTTGAATGACTTATTTCTTGAACGTGGATACCAAATAAAATTCAATAATAACAAAAATACTAATTCCAAAACTCATAAAATTAGCTGCGTTTAACAGTCGCACAAAATGGCGTCAATGGAGCCTTACCTCGGTCCTCGACAAAGATACTGTTACAAGAGTGCTGCTTGTGATCTTGACCGTCGGGTTCCCTGTCCAGGTTGTCCTAATCCAAGTTTGGATCCTAACTGCTTCGAACCCGATATTCACAAACAGATTTTTGCTGAACGATGGAAATTACTTCGTCAAAATCCTTGTAACCGAAGTCGGTTTTCAGAAGTTGGGTGTTCTCATTTAAATGAGCGATCGAAAACTGCCAGTCAATACTGTGCACCAGAATTGTATGACGATGGAAAAAGTGTTTACACCAAGGATTACAAGTACCCATTGTCTGCCCTTAATATTGTAAACAAATCTTTCGTAATACTTTTTTGAATTCCAATTTTAATTAGTGAAAATATCGAACAATAAACTGATATTTTTTTAAAATTCGATTCGACCTGGGACTGTAGGAAGATTGCTGTCCCGCAGATTGTCACTGTGATGATAAATTTCCAGAGCTTCCAGGAAATGTCACCTATCGATGTTGGGGACCTCGACCACCAATGGAACCAATGGATGACATGACCGTAATTTACTAATAACGTTTCTAGCCAAGTGGAAAATATATGCAACTTTATCAAACACGATTTTCCGTTCTATTTTTAGTCACATCGTTACTGGTTTCCCCCAAAACCTGTGCCTCCCCCTTCAAAAAGACATAGGATTCAGAAATGGGACCCTTGCGAGTGTCCAATGGAATGTATGATGAGTTCATTAATCATATATAATGGATTTTTGAACAGCACAATAAATTTGTACGCCGTTTTTGTATGTATGCAGGTGCGACGGTTTCTCGGTTAGAATATTATCCGAAAAAACCGATACCGAATGGTCCTGCTTTAGCCTCTATCCTCAAAAATGGTGTGTGGTCAGCCTCTCAACTATTAAAAGGGTAAATATTAATACATTGAACCACAGCAAATAAATATTTTTTAATTACTCTCTGTTATTTTATTATTGTGCAAAATTTTGAAACAGATTTACCGATGAAACAACAACAAAAAAAGAATTCGGAGAAAAATACGGCTTTCGTCCTCCCGCAATTTCAAATAAAACAACATTACGTTCGGGGTGTGGTCCTTTGAGCTCCGAATCCGAAACCAAAGCAGAATACATTCCCAAGGAAATTGAATGCGTACCTTTCCCGGAATGGCTGGAAAATGACCAATGGCTGGCTCCAATGACCCCCCAGGAAAAATGCACGACTTACAAACATTATTATCGGCCTTATCCTTTCCCTCCTGTGGTAAGTAATATTGGTAATGTACACGATAAGAATCTGGTTTTTTTAGTTATTAAATGCTATATTTTTTTTGAAAAAAGTTATCGACGTATAAAGTTCAAACTCCGGAAGCAATTCCGTTTTGCACGCTAAATAAAATATGCTATTCTTGTCACGACCCTTGTGTGGACCAACGTGTTCCAGTGGAAATGAAAGACGCAGATCCTTGGCCATATGTGAAGCCGTGTCCAATTAAATATCAAGACAATCTTCACACTGATCCTTGTGCTCCTTTCCGTGATCATACGACCTACAAGGAATCTTATTATGCCAAAGATAGATGTTTCCCCCTTGAAAGTTTCGCGCCACTTCCTATATACGCTCCGTCATTGCAGCCCTTCAACGGTAAATAAACAATAAATATCAAAAAAACCGCCATACACTACTGCTCATTTTCTCTAACTCTTGTGGACATTTTATGTTTGAAAAGATGACACTACAAATCGAGTGTCTTACCCGGCGTACAACTGGTGTCAATACAAAGAATCGAAGGTCAATGCTGGAAATCCGAATGGAATTCAATGGGGACCTTATACCTGCCCGCCGAATCAAGACAAGGTTCTTTTTCTGCCCTCAATTTTCAATGTTTTCAGTGTCCCATTATTTTCAGATAAAAATAAAAAATCATTTGTTGTTTACAGTGTCTTCCAACATTCGCAATTCCATATGGAAATCCATTGAAGCCTTATGTAAAATATTCAGTGTCAAATTATATCAAAGAAATTATATAATTGTATAAATATGGTGTGGATAATAAATTTGCTGAAGAAAATAACTTTATTTTTAGATTCGACGCTGTCCTTGTGGCCCTTATGATGACCGACCAACTTACAAGCAAGATTTCAAGTTTAGAACATGTGAAATGGTTGCCAAAGAGCACGACGACTTATGTGAGCGTCCAGAAGTGACTCCTGGAGGAAGTTTGTACCGGTACGACTATGTGAAGCAAGGAGGAAAGAAAGCGGAAGTGATGCCTCCGCCTACGGGAAAAGGTTACCGGTGCATGAATCCTTCTTCAATCCGTGACACAAATACACTCAGTCGTCTGGACTTCAACGACTTCTGGAAAACGTAAAATTTTTCACATTCCTCCTCCTACCCAACTAAATCCAATTTGTTAAATTGAGTGCTAAATTCCTTTTTAAATAGACGTTCTCTTTTTCCGTCTGACTTTCTATTTTAAGGGGAAAGTTGACCCACAGACGTTGTTGCTGTATGTATGCATGCAAATTGAGTGGGTTAAGTTAGTGGATCAGTAAAGCCCTTTATTTTATTAGCGGGAAAAGTGCAGTAACGATAAAAGAAATTGAGTCTGGGGCATTTGAAGTTCAAAGCGTTAAAATGTATTAGAGTTTCTCGGAGGAGTGACAGTTCTTCTCTTCTTTTCTTAGCACGTAATCTATTGAAAGGAAATTTATTATTGGAAAACAATGTAGTCATGCAGTGCCCCTTGAATAGCACTGGCAAAAGCATTTAGAACAACCTACTAAAATAGGACACTCTTTTATACTGGATTAGATGTCTAAAGGCAATAACTCTGTTTAGGTACTTTCCTTTTTTACTTTCACTACTTTCCCTACAAGTAAAACAGTTGTACTTTTATGTTTATCCATACATGTCATGCTATAGCCCAACTATTTACTACTCAGATATCTCTTATAAGATTATTATATCCAAAGTAGGAGTTGAGTAGCCAAAAAAAAGAAAGTTCTCTGAACTTTTTCCACACAAATGCACGACCATGACCAAAGAGAAAGATGAGTTCAGGAAAAGACACAGCACTACTGTACAATGACAGGTACTTGACTTTTCTACACTCTCTTTCTCCCATAATATCATACGCTCCATCCAGAAAATCCTTTTCCCACCCAAAACAAACAAAAAAAAACTGACAGAGTGGATAAAACTTTCAGTACTGACAACCCGCCTAATCTAATAGTATCTGTAGTATTTCTTTTGTTCATTCACTACGAATAAACATAAACGGACGCATGTCTCGACTCTGAACAATTCCATCTCTGACTCTTTTCTCTTTCTCTCTGCTTTCTTTGACCTATTACTATAAAAGAACAAAAATCAATGCACAAGAGAATCTTATCTGATCCCTTGTAGCATCAGATGGGACAGGATGATACCTAAATTAACAAGGAATTTTCTCCATTGCAGTAGATAGCTAACCAACTGGAATAATTAATTAATTTTCGGGTAGTCTGCAGCTGGGCAAAGTTATAGCATGCTCTTCTGCCGTCTTCACTCTATTTGGATGATCCAGGACATAGATTACATTTAACGAAAGGCGAAATACTTTAGTTTCCCTATTCTTTTTTATCTGATCGCTACAAGCATTACAAACATTACGGGCTTTGTCCTCTATATTCTATAATGAAAACATAACAGGTCATATTATATACAGACTAGAAGGACACAGTTTGTCGAGGTATTCAACTAAAGAAAACGATTTAGGAACTGGGCAATTCCATAATTCACCCAAACCAGCACGAGATAATGAGATGGGCAAACAAAATAGTGTTTTCTACTCTCGTCTAGAAACTAAAATGTTAACATGCTCTCTTTATAGCCAACTTTTAAGGAAATATCCAATCTTTTTCTTGATGCTTTTCAGTTTTACTATAAATAACGGTTTTCTGTCAATGTCACCCGGGCAGAAAACGAATTAAAATTAATGTAAGAAATAGGATTTAAAAAAAATCGCGGGTGGTTGAATTTTAATCGAATATAAGAGTTATTTTCCACAAGGTCCGCATATGTGTATGTGAATGGCCGTCTGGTTGTGTAATTTAATTTTTAGAGTGTATCGGTATAGAAAATCGAAAGAAGGCGCCAAAGAAAATGGACAGAGAAATTCGGCGGCGTTCGTTTGCTTTTGTCGTTCAGTAGCCACCGCTGGCATTCTTTTTAGTTTTGGTTTGTCACAGAAGTGATTTTGAGTAGGAGTAAATTGAATTTTTATGCTTGACTTGATTTCTTGGTTGCTGGAACAGAATGTCACGAGCGGATCTAGAGCTATACCGGGGGAAGCCAACGATACGGACGCGTGTTGGCGGGAAAGGTGGAGAGCAGGTGTCAATGTCAACACAGCCAGAAGACATGGAAGAAGGCGACATCATTTATCAACCGGTTATTGTCAGGAAACCCGGCAAAGGCCGTGAAACTATTCCCAGCTGTCAGAGAGACGCTCCGAATTCCTCTGCTACACTCTCCCGTCCCGATCTAGATTTGGAGGCTATTGATCCCGCAGAGAGTCGCCGATGCAAAGAATATCGGGAAGACAGTGGACAAACTATTCTCAATATTCCCAGACTGCCCAATAAAAAGTTTGGAGTTCGGGATGGCTATGCAGGAGTCCGATATTAAATTCAGCTTCACTTAACAATAACTCATTTTCATTCCAATCCCTTCATTCACGTTCATTGCACTTTGCACGTCATCCAAGTAGAGCACCCACCCTGGCAGAAACCAACGGAGAAAATCACCTTACAGTCCATTTCTATTTAATAATTCATTCTTCACAATTCTTATATCACTTTTTTATTTAACATGCCAGGCAGTTCAATTAACCGAATTTTATTTAATTTAATTCTATACAACGAACGACCATTTACTTAGCAAGAAAACTCAAATGTGTTTGTACATCAAAATATTTTATGCCTTTATTAATATTTGAAAATGTGTATACTGTACAAAATATGAAAATAACTATTGCATACATTAAATAAAAAAGTTGTTTGTAATATTCATTAAATAATTTCTAGGGAAAATTGAAAATAGAACAAAGCGTGTCCTCCTGCTTTAATGACCCCCTTAACTCCGCAAACTCCTTAACTTCGCGAGATTTGCAGAGAATTCCGTAAACTGGTAAACAATTACTATAGAAAACTGTTACAAAATCAGTTACGAACTTGCAGATCGAAATCATAACGGTAATTTCATAAGATTTTGCATGAGTTTCCTATTTACAATTTTCGAAAGCCAGAATTTTGTCCTACGGTTACTAAGAAATACTGCCGTTTTTCAGTTACTTGCAGCTACAATTACGAAGTTCCAAAAATGGTTCTCCCTGTTTCATTTTTTGCAACGTTAAGGAGTAACAAATTTCCGAGGTTCCAAACTTAAGAAGCTAAGTAGGAGGACCTCCAATAATTTGCAATTAGCCAAAGTAGTTCAATAATTTATAGATTGTCCTCAGTACCATCTTACGTAAATAGGGCAGGAGTTCAAGAGAAAATCAGATTTCCCATTTTATTACCCCCAAAGGTGTCAATAGACAGAAAATGTTGCTTATTTCATAGAAATCTTTTCCATATATATATAGACTTCGCAGTTTACGGCTAGGATATATCAGAGTGTCATAAAAGTCAAAAGTTTGGATAAAATCCGCGATACTGAAAATGGACACCTCAGCGTTCACCTACCTACATAATTTAAGGAGTAGTGGTGAATTTGAGATGGTAGCTTATATTGTGTTAAGTTTAAATATATATTGGGTGAGTACAAATAACGCCTACTCCACAACACACACTAAAGGAGAGTAGAGTTGAACAGCGTATTGTCCATGCACGTTCCATTTTACTTCCCGCTACTGTCGTCACAGGTTTTTCAGCTGCAAAATCCTGATTCCGACATTATGAGAAAACGTAGAGAATTGCAAAACACATCAAAAAAAGTAGAGAAAAAACCCGAGGGCACCTTGAGCTGAGGGTCACAACTAACTATCTTATTCTAAGTGGGCAAGTGGATAATTCAAAATACATTTTTCCAATGCATTATCCCTACTCCACAAAACCCTAAATTTTTCTAATATAGAGTTATAATTTTGGAAATGTTGGTCAAGGTGCCCTCGAAAAATATGAGGCAATTTCAAAAATATGCATCTCATTGCTCCACTCGCACTCTAAGCCGTTCGCTTAAATCAGGAATTTATCAAGTTACAAGCCCTCCTTAATATTTGCCCTCTAGTTTTTAAAATAGTCTAGTGGGTTTAGTGATCTTCTGGATACTGGTTCACTCAGTGGGCAGAGGGTTTACTACAATATTATTAAGTTACATACTTGAAATCAAATGTGGCATGTGATGTGATTTGAAAGTGCATTGGCAATGGAAAGTAGAGCAAGTTTCAGCAGACAATTTGTAATCGAGTGTATTGTAGTTTTAACAAAAGTTGATCCAGAAGTGTCTGTAAAAAAGTCAAATTGTAATGGAATAAAAAGTAAGAAAGAGAAAATATCATTTCAATTTGTCAATTTGTGACATTCTTTTACAAAAGCGATTTTCATTTCAGTTTTCTTTCTTATTGCGACGATAACTTTTTTATGGAGAGTGCCAACTATATACCTTCCAGGACATTAATGGACAACACACACACAAGCAATATTTTATTGCAAGGACCTAACGTACAATTCTTGGAAAGTTACGTTACTTTCCATTCCAGGTAGAAGAGTAGATATTATAAGCTTTGTGTGAGAAAGAAGCGCCACTTTCCATAGATGCATGAGAAAAGCGTCTACGAGGACAGACAGCTCCCAACTTTGTTTTGTAAGCCGCGGTTTATCGTCGCACTTTGTAACTGCCTACATGCCTGTATTATTTCTTTTGAGAGCAAATCAAAAAGTGAAAGTATGCGAGGAGAAGTTCAAGTCAAAGTTGTGATGATTGAAAAGGAAGGGAGTGAAAATGAGGTAAAAGCAGTGAAAGTCATAGTGAAGTGCTTCCACTTTCTATTTTGGAATGGTGAGTTTTCAGTGAGTGTCTGCCTGACGTGACATTTCAGTGTGTCTCGCAATAAATAGATAGTAAAACATACGCGGCCATAAATATATACACATACACACATCTGTAACAATTACATTGAACTTTCTGTTATTGAACATTGCATCGCACTTCACAAAACTCCACTCTTCTCCCTTATTCTATGCAGACAGGTACCTTAAATTATTGTACTATGGAAAAGTTCTTGCATTGAAGATGGAATTATTATAGGGTAGCAAAAGTAAGAGACACCATCAAACCCTGTCGAGCGTCTTTTAGCACTTTCACATTAAACCAACTCTCTGACTGCATATGGAATTCAACTAGACTAGAGGTAGGTATACGTTCTAGGATTCTAGGAAAAACTTTGTGTTCAATCCATAAACGTACAAAATTCATACCGAAAATAGCGGCAGGTACCTACGTGGTAAGTAATATGAGATTCGTAACTGGGAGTTCCACGAATACCTACACATAAAAGTAATAACTGGAAGGAACTGATGCTTCATTACCAGTGACAGATAGGATATGTATGCAAAAATATATTATTTTGTAAAACTAAATTATTTAGGCCATTATTCATGTAACTTTTAGGAGGAAAATTATTTTTTACTCATTATTATTATACACAACCTCATTGTGCAATATTAATTAATATATTATGAAACGATTTCGTAAAGCTAGAAATAGATCGAGTTTCTGTGAAAACACTTGCATATCAGGTTTTAGTAAAAATTTAGATTTTCTTTGATTTCAGGGTAAAACTCTTTTTAGTGTTCATTTTATCAACAAAATATTAAATAGAAAACATTTAATTTTAATTTAGATTTTAATTTAATATAAACAGTCAGAAATATTTTTTTTAAATAAATAATTAATTCAATTGGTAGAATTAATCTAATAATAATCGGTGCAATCCAATTCGGTAGGGTTGATCCAAGATCCAATGGGCAGTTAATGCAATAATAATCGGCATGTAGATTGCCAATGAAAAGCAATTTATTGTGAAAAACAAAGCAGCGATAATGATATATGATAGCCATATGCAATAATATGCATTATGTATATATTTATTTGAAATAGAAGCCTGCTTATCCGTCTTTTGTAACCGTTCCTCCGAAAGATAACATTATCTGTGCCTTTTTCATGTACCTATCTAATATTACACGTATAGGTATTTCCCCTGTAGCTTAGGATGAAAAAGTCGCTTAACTTATAACTTATTAGCCGCGTGTTCATGGAGGAAATGCGAACGATGAACATTTTCATGTGTAATTCGGCGGAGGAAAGCAATTTACGT
>JAAAYG020042901.1:0-12262 GCA_009936455.2 Tomocerus minor
GTTTCAGAACATTTGGAGTCGATTTGGGGGTGGTCATTTTCATGGGTGGGGAGAGCATTTCCCCATTTAGGGGAAAATCCTTTTCACTTTTTAATTTGCATGTAATTAGATGATACAGCCAAGCAAATTCAGTTTCTTGTAAGATTTAGGTGCTTTTTGCCAAAACGTGAGCCGTTTACGGAACTGAGAAGTAAGGAAAGGACTAGGAGACTTAATAATACTGAAAAAGAATTTATTCGTCGCAGGGAATCCGAAACGAAGTAGCATTTTCAGGGCATCTTGAAACTCCGAGTGTCCTAGTCTTGCTCAACGGGAACACCTTCGCGCTTATTACAAACAACTTTCATTACTTGAGAACATAATCACGAATGCACAATCAAAACACAATAGAATTAATTAGTATTGTTGTCCTTCGTCATATTCGTTAGTACTTTTCTTAAAAGTCGTTACATTTTCTGTGGTGCATGTGTTGACGGACTTCCGGTTGACAAGGACTTTAAAAGAATAGACAACAGGCGATAATGATTCCATTCCACAATGAATGGAAGAATACATCAGCCAGGACGAGTTTATTGTCAAATTTTTGACATTTGATCCCAGCAGGATAAAAAATTGCTTATTTCACCTTTTTTTCTTTTCCTACATAAATTGAGAGTGTCCGAATATCGTAAGTAAAGTTTTTTTTGAATATTTAATTAATAATATGTTGTATTATCTAGTTCATAGTTTACTATCTGTACACAACGTCGAATTAACTGTTGCTTAAACTTTTTCAGTCTCCATTCAAGGGTTTTTCATTCTCCCATCCAGAAACTTGAAACTAATATAGGAAATTACTTCCTAATTCTACTGCCAATGCCAAATAATTAATAATGTCCGTGATCAACGTGGAAAACTGGACTGTAGAGCAGGTTGCTGACTGGGTCGCCGGTAAATAAATCTCGTCACAACTAATTAACGGAGCAAATTACTTTTCTTACCGTTACTAATTGATTCTAAAATTTTATTTACGACTTTTTAATATAATTTTTAAATAGCAGAATGTTGATTGGTATTTCAAAGATATTTTCACTTTTCAGTCTTGTAATTTGATTGTATTACAATTTCCAGTGCTATGATTTTGGGAGAATTTTCATCCTTAACATTCTTTGTTTTACAATAACTTTTAAGGTTTGGACAGCAACCTGTCTCCTTACGCAAAAGACTTGCTCTTCTACAATGTAACTGGGAAGAAAATGCTAAATCTGATGGCGGGGGACCTAGCCAAATACGGTGTCCATAAAATAGGAGACCAACTTCTTCTGCATGATGCAATCCAACTTCTCCGCAGCGTAATATTAATTAAATAATCTAGTGTTACGATTCTTTAATATCATTTTTAAATCACAGCAGAAACTTGACAGGAATTTCAACTTTTTTCATTTAAGTGTTTTTATTTAACCATCGAATGCTATAATTTTGGGAAAAAATCTTATATTGATAAACACTTGGCCAATTTTTTTACATTTTTAATTTCTGATTGTAGGAGCTTGAGTCAGAGACGCTGCAGTCTCTGGCGAGTAATTTAGCAGTGCGATGCAAGAATTACCGATCTGAGTTGACCAGAACGATAACGAAGACGCGGAAGAATTACATTCCCACCGAATCTTTGTCAACAGCTAGTTACCTACTGGACTCTGCCAAAATTGTCATTCGGTGGCTGACCCGCTACCCCTTCGTCGGAAGAATCGAGTACGACGACGTTACAAAGAAATTGGCCAAACATTGTTTCGAGTTGGCCATGCTCTCCCAGAGAGATTCTTTCGCTGACAATGCCATCGAAGAAGTTCAGTACCTCTGCACAAAAATAATTGAGCTCTGTGAATTTCTCATCCACTCCAAAGACAGCCTCGTCATTCAACCAGCCGCTGTCGATGTAATTATTTAATTATCCTTTAAATATAATTTATAAGTGTTAGGTAACTATTTCAGTTAAGGTTGTCCACTCAGACACTAATTGAGTATTATTTTAATACTTTTAGGTCATCACTCTTCGCAAGAGACATGAACAAGACCTGGTAGGTCGTTTTTTGTTTACACATATCAATTTATTTCCCAATCAATTCGTTTTGATGCTTATTTTTTATCATTTTCTAAATTAAAGTGTGTTCCTTTTTAAAATATTCATAAAATACCATAAATTATTTTAATTTATTAACATTTGGGACATTTTATTCTAATCATTAAAATATTAACTCCTACTCAGGGTTTGCAATTCGAGTCAAGTTATTTTGGTCTGCACCAAGTGACTGGAGTGAAATTATCCAGTCCAGCTGGGCAATCTGGTCATTTAGCTGAGCGGGGTGATGAAATACTTCAAATTAACTACCAGACTGTCGTGAGTTCAATATTTTTGTCCATTTTCATTTGTGATAAAAAATTTGTTCTGAAAATTTAAAAAAAAATTATTGTGACATTAAAAAGTATTTAATTATTATTAGCTGGGGTGGCCACAACAAAATCTGATAAACCTGCTGCACGAAAATTCAAACGAGGTGATCCTGACAATCAAACGACGGCCCCGACATGCAACAAATCTTCTTGGCCATATGTACCTCCGCCCCAAAATCCCTAATAGGAAGAAAATGATTTCTCCTATTTCTGAACACAGTCCCCTCAACGAAGAGGTGGAGGAAGCCGCCACAACGCAACAAGTCAATAAAGACTTAGACAAACTGAAAAATGCAGAGACTCGATTCTGGAAACTTTACCCTAAGCCCCGAAATCTAATCAAAAGGAGGGCAACTGTCAGCGGGGCGAGTCCTATTGACACAAGGCCTCCTGTAACATTTGTGGATGTAATTAAAGTTTATTTGCTTAATTCTTGTTTAATTAATATTATTTATTGTAACTTTGTTTTATTAATTTCCTTTCCAATTGATATTTTATTATTTTTTATTTAAAATTGCATTTCCATTTCTGTTATTCTTCTTTTAAAACAGCAATATCGGCTTTTTTCCATTCATAATTAGTTTCATTTACATTAATCCATAATTTTTTCTATTGCCTTTATAGAATTGTGTTTTATGACTTGCAATATAATAATTACTCCTCATTTTTTTATTTCATATTATTCCAATATTTTGCATTGATTGTGAATTATTTGATTTGATGTTTTATATATTGATATTTTTGTATTAATTCTAAATTTAACGATGTTTAAATTGTTCAGGAGGATGGCGAAAGGCGTCAACGTCCCCCGTTGGACAAATGCAAGTCGGCTCCAGAGAAGATTTTAAAGAAGCAGGACAAGTTCGAAGTGATGACAACGCCGGGGAACCGAATAACTCTTCCAGTGATGGACAATCTTGACTACAGTGGGGCAGACGATGATGAAAAAGAAGAAATCATCATTGTAGACAAAGACAGACATCGAACGGAAACGAAAGTCGTAGTTATAGACAAAAAAGAGACAGACAAGTTAGTGAATCATGCACATCCCGCCCCTCCCCCTCCTCCCATGGACGTGATAAAGAAGATTCCAGTGACAATCCACACGGGCTTCCTCCACCTCCGACAACCTCAATGGAAATTCGGACCACGATGGACAAGATTTAAGGCAAAGATTGAAGAAAAGAATTTAGTGATTGGCCAGGAAAATGTTCAAGTAATTCGGTTCGGTGGAGAAAACATCGTCACTCTCGCCTCCGAAGTTCATTCCAGACCTTTTGCTTTTAAAATTGAAAATTTTATGGAAAAATCTGTGACATACTTTGCAGCGGAGTCTCAGCGAGAATTGGAGATTTGGATGGGTCTCCTTACATGTGGCAAAATAACTGGAGAAAAATCACTTCAACACGTTTACAAAAGATCAATCTCCCTTGGAAATTGTAAGCAACCGTATTATAGAACATTTATGAGTTGATACATGCGATAGCACTTTTGATACACATTAATTAGCTAGAATTTGTCAATTGTTGCAGCTAATTATAAGTAATTGTGACAAACATATTTTAGTTAACGACTATATATTTATTTTCACATTTTAATTTTTTTAAGTGCCGTATTAATAGCTTACTTGTTATTTTTTCCATTATGATGATGTGAAACAATTAAGTAGTTAAAAATCGTTTATTACTTCATTGTTTTACGTATAAATCAATTATAGTTGATAAAACTCCTGTTTTTAATTTTTGTATTATGTATGTATAAATTATAATTTGACAATATAAATGAAAATTTGCAGCTCCTAGACGGACAGAAATTCGAGGGCCTCAGACACCGCAGCCAGAAGTGAGACAAAATCCGCGAAGAAGTTCCGTTCCGCCAAAGAAACCGGAAGTGGCGAGAAGTAACAGCAGTCGAGTCAAGAATGAGTGGCTCCAGTCACGCTCTCAAAGTTTATCAACTTCAAAATTAGACCATCAGAGCAGTCAGTCAAAACTGGACGAAACGTCTAAAAGACACTCTCCTTCCAACTCTAACATTTCCAGCATAACAATTCGCTCGATGAAAAGAACTTTACAGGTTATTTCCATTCTCCAATATTTAAATTAAAACCTTAGAGGTACATAATAAAAATAGTCTCCTAAAAATTCCCATTTCATGCAAGAAAATGCTGTAATTGTAAATTTATTAATTGTAGGACTACAAAAAGAAACAGTCTCCGCCCCAACAGCCCGAAAGTCTGACCTACTCTTTCGAAATGGATCTCGACAAGCCAAAAGCAATGAATAACAAGAGTAACGTAGTTGTCACTCCGAAGAAGACGAAAGAGGCACCGACAATGGGAGTAAGCATGCTCAAGTCTCCACTTAGGAATCGGAATTCATCCTCATCCTCCGACGTCTTTAACAACAACAGCGACTCTGACTCCAACTCCTCTCATTGTCCATCGTGTGGCAGTAATTATACTTACTCTTTATTTTCAATATTTTCAAATTACATTTGCATTTACTAATAAGATAGTATTAAAAATAAACATTCTTCACTTTATTCTAAGTACATTACAACATTTATATAAGAGCCTTTAGAAAAATATTAGTTTCCATTTTGAACTTGGAAATTTCGAGTCAAAAATTGAAATCTAGTTTATAATAGGGTAAAAATTAAGCTTAATTTAGTGATATAAAGGCTTAATTGAAATTATGCATGTAATTGCAAGATTAATTAATTGACAGTTTTTTAAACGAAAATTGCATGCTACCAGCTGGTGAAGCTGATAGTCTGTTTTGACCTTGATTTTTTTTTTAAATAATCCGTATATTTTAACGACTAATACGAAATCTTTTAAAAATATGAAACTAGAATAATATCTTCAATCTTCATTCTTTTTTATTTATCTTTTTATGATTTCTAAGTTGATAATTTTGTGTTTACTACATATTTTATTTGTTTATTTAATTTTTAGGACTGAACAGCTTCAGTGTAGCAGACGCTGCTACGCAAACGGACTCGTTTCCCATCTTTTTCAAAAAAGAGGACGCCCTGTGAACCATGTAAATCGAAACGAAAAAGCAACGAACGGACAAAATTCTTTAACTACTAACTATTGACTTAAATTGTTGGGAGAAGAGAGAAAATGCAGAGGTTCCTTTACGTGGTTTGAGATTTATTTAGCTGAGATTTAAATCCTTATTTCGAAATATAAATCAAATCAATATCAGGAGTAGTGACTAGTGATGGAAAATAAACTTTTAACTTTGTCTGTTATTCGAGTAAATTGCATATAAGTAGAATCTAACCATTAGTTAAATATTTATTTAAGTTTTATCGTGTATATAACCTTTTTATTTCGAAAGTCTTCCACCACTTTGAATTATTAGTTAGTTGGCAGAAAGCTATTTTAGTCCACACTGAATTCATTTGAGTATTCAGCAAAGTTTTGACTGAAATTAAAACTTAAGTATAATAACTGCATGTATTTAGTTAATTTAGAAATAATTTTATTTCAATGGCATGCTGAGTGTTGTTTTCCTAGCATATATTTAATCTCAAACCTGGTGAAGACATTTCCATGCTTTTTCCCAGCAAAAAGATTCCCACCCATTAATATTCTTGTTGTTGTACTATACTTAAAAAATAAATAAAAAATGTTACTCTTTGAGGTCGATGACCTTTCAATCATTATCGTTTGTTTCTTTATTCGACATATATTTACAGTTAATTTGCAATAAATAATCAGGCAGATTGTAATACACATTTCATAAAAGCTGTCGCCCGGCGTACTAATAAATCATTCTAATTAAAGACTAGCTCACGCACCTGTCTCAACATTTTAAGAGTTTTAACAGATTACTCCAAGGAAATGCAGTTTTAGTTCTAGTGATATTAGCGTTCAAAATGTTAATCCATTCATAAATTCTAGAGATTTGTATATTTTAAAACAAAGTATTTGTTTTTGATTACGTTCTTCTCATAAATAAATCATAATCTGTTTCCACATTACTCACAGCTTTTAGAGGCTGTCGTCGTCACCGTTAGTTCAAGTTTTTCTTTCATTTTTCGTCGTTTGTAGCGCAGAAAGTTTGCTACTTGTGTACTGGAAGGGATTTCAATCCCTTTGTGTTTCAAAACTTCCAATACGATCAGTGGGGTGATGTCCCTATTTTCTTTCAGCAACTCACTCACAGTTGTTTTCTGTTGGGAAGTCATGCCTGATTTGGTACGAGGATGATTGTGTTCCAGTCCATTCGAAGTGTACGTTTTACTGCGATCTGCCGACAAAGTGATGCATTTTAACTTAGCAGGACATTTCCGACCACCCTCCATGCAATTGAAATATTCTGTCCTGAAATTTCTGTAATTGTATTTCTGTCTGAGTTGCCAGGCCACTTTTAACTCTTCTTCCACAATTTCGATTACCTTCCAAGTATTTGTAATGATCACAGACTTTTCCCGACGTCCACTATCTTTAGCTTGTTGTCCATCTTTTCGTTTTCTCTTCTTGGTCGTCTTGGTTTGTACACTTTGAGATAGGTTATTGCTTGATTCGATAGTAGGAATGAAATCTGGATCATGTTCTAAATCTTTTCTAGATTCATCATCGACATTCTCGTCCTCTTCACTTTTATCATTGAAAAAGTCATCCTCGTACTCCGAGTCGTTATAGTCTGGTACCATTATTTCATTCTCTATTTAAACAAACACAAAATAAAACTTAATTGACAAAAGTTGGTTATTATTATTATTATTTTTTATTGTAAAATAAATCAAAAATGTTAACCAATCTTACTAGGAATCAAAAATGCATCAGATTGCTGAATGTTTTCTATAGATTCCTGATTAGGCAAAGGGACACCAGCATCACTTAAAGGGTTGGTTTCCAAAGGCTCCGTTATTGGGGTTTCTGATTTTTGTACTTTACTGTTTCCTTGTTGTTTTGATCCGGAAGTTTCCATTCCATGACGCCGTTTTCTAACTATAATAGACAAAATATCAGCGCCTAGTATGCAACAATCTTTTTTTGTGATGGTATCGATAGTTTTGTTTCATTAGGTTTAGAAAGAGATTTCAATTACGTTTTCTGTTACGTCGAGGAGGGTGAGAAATATTTAGAGATTCTCCTACTGGAGTGATGCAGTTGCAGATTTTACAAACTGGAGTCGTTGGCGAACCAAGAGTTGCTGATTTTGAGTTTGTGAAACCATTTGGACCGAGTGTTTCTCCTAAAAATAATACTAGGATGTTTATTGTGAGCACTTTAGAGAAAGTTATTTGAAATATTCGGGGTCCTCCTGATTTGGTGTCCGCAAGCCCGCAACGCCTTAAGATCTGCTAACTCCATAACTTAACAGGATTTGCGTAATCAGGAGAATTCCGTAAACTTGTACAGAATTGCTGTGGAAAACAGTTACCAAATCACTTACGAACTTGCGGATCGAAATTATAGTTTCGATCCGCAAGTTCGTAAGTGATTTGTATGACAATTTCCAATTTGCAATTTTCGAAAGCCAGAAGTTTGTCCTTCAGCTACTAAGAGTTACACTTTCGTTTTTCAGTTATTTACAGTTACACTAACTAAGTTCCAAAAAAAGGGTTCTCCCTGTTTCACTTTTTCAAATAAGGAGTTGCAAATTTCCGAGGTTGCAAACTTGCGAAGCAAGCTAGATTACCCCCCCCCCATTGTATTTTACATAATAACAAACTCATTAAAAATGCATTCATTTTCTACATATTTTTTCCTCACCAAATCTCTCGGCAATAAAATCTTCCAGTAGATACACCCGAGTCGTCAATCTCCACAATGCATCCTTTAGAGAATCAACCTCAACATCAGATTCGAAATCTATATTACGATTTTGTTCCATTTTGCTGTCCTTTAAAAAAGGTTTAACCATTTACACCCTGAAGAGGTCAACCACTTCAGATATTCAAAATTTCTCTTTCACCAACTTACTAACTAAATTAACTCTACTACCCTGTCACTTGTATAATATTAAGATTACACAAATGAAACATATTCGAAGATTCTATATTTTTCTAAGCTAATTTTCATTACTATTTCATTTTATTTTTATAGCGTTAATTAATCTTCAGTTTTGAAACTGGCAGCTGATAGCTAACTTAGGTCATGTTTTTTATTTCAGATTTAGTAAACGGTAAACAAAAAATATCTTCAAACATTCAAGAAACGGCAATAACTAATAATACAAAGAAGAAATAAATACAGTTAATACGATCCACTATTCATTTTCGCTAATGATAAATAGACGTTATCTGAAGGTAAAAACGAGAATCAAAATTTTCATAACTGTATTACTTGTTTATAAATGACATTCACAAAAAAGTTATTGACAGACAGTCAAGTAGAATAGAACTGGAGAACTCAGAGCTAATTCTTGTATATTTTGAATTGTTCAATAGCGTGCCATACAGTTGCCCGGATTCTCATTGAATAGCTCAATACTGTGCGTGATTCAATGTAATAAACGGTTTTATTTAATTATTGATCGAAACAACTTTTCTAAGCATTAGCAATGATAATTGTATTTATATTTTTATATCATTACAGTAATATACTTCATGGGGAACCCTTCATATGTAGTCAATACTTTAACTCATTTATCCTTTGTAACACTTCATATGACATATTTATTATAAATGAATATTATTTTCAATAATTTTCATGTCTGTTAAATTCAGATTTTATTGAAGGACAAACTTTCGTTAGGGATACAATAAATAAGATTGGACATTTCCAATCAATGGGAGCTTAAGGAACGAAAGGGGGAGAGTTTACTATCATTCACAAAACAAAATGAGTATTAATTAAACGACAGTGTTTAAAAAGACGCGTCGTCGTCTTCGAAGGAAAGTTTTAGAATATCTGCAAGTCCACTCCAAAATCTGAGAACTGGCAAGTTAAGTAGTTTATCCATGGAATATCTGCAGCGGTTTCCGTAATTTTGTTGACAGCCATTTAATCCATACGCTTGTCCAATGTCGGCAGCATTGTTGTAGATTTTATAGAGACTTTTTGGTTCCGTGTGATTATGTGTGCCATTTCTATCTGGATAATCACTGTAGGCAAGATATGAAGGCAAAGTTGAATCACGTAGTCTTCGAAGAATCATGCTTGAGAGCGGATAGAATTTTTCCTGTTCCGCTGAAAATTCACAAATAGCTCGAATGTGACAAGAAGTTTCAGGAATCTAGATAAAAATTCAAATTTCACCAGAAAATCAAGTGGTCATAGATACAAACTGACAAATTCCATTATAGATATGTTATCACGTTTGCATTGAAACTTGGCATGTATTAAAACATCCCAGTACCTATTAAAACACCAGCATCTTTCCTTACTTTTAACACGGTACCTAATAAAATAACTACTAAGTATTAGTCAATAATACTGTCTTTTGATAGAATTGAATGCGCAAAATCCGAAAAAAATGATTATATACCGCACATACTTAACCGAAAAGTTTAAAATCCCTCTTAAAAGTAAATAAGTTTTCCAAACAATTTTCTCATGTTCCCCATGCTTTTCAAAATGGGGTGCCGAAACTAAACCCACTTTAAAGGGGAGAAGGTGGAAGAGTATCTATAGAAGCCTTGCGACTTTTCTATTCGCTACCGTCGCTACCACATCCTACTTTCAGGATAATAATCCTAACAAAAAGACTTACCTCAAGAAGAGAGAAATAGGTGGCAATTTTATTAAGGTGATTTTCCACTGCCTGACTGTCCTGATAAAGTTCCGTGTCTTCTTCAATTTCATTAGAAACACTTCGACGTTTTCTCCATTTGTTGAACAAATTTGTCATAGACGGCAAAATGATAATAATGGGTGTGACAATTAAGAAACCAGCGGTGTATGGACCTAGTTGATTTATAGAATATCGACGGTGGCGCTGAAGCTTTCCTTTAGTCTTTTCTGAGAAATTTTCCGTTACATCTGCATCTTCTGAATGAAGTTCATCTAATTCAGAAATATGTCCTAATGATTGTGATTGGCTAGAGTGCCTATTTAGCGACTCAAATTTTGATGCACTAATTAGTTGTACAATTACTAGGAAAATAAACGTGCATAGAAAATAATAAGGTACAGATGCTTTGTTTAATAAAAAGTTCTTCATTTTTAAATATTCTTAATTAAATACGAGTTTGTACAGCTTGCTGATCTCTGAAGAAGAAATGAGTTCCCAATGATGAAAACCTTATATAAACATTAGACGAATTCGAGGAAGATTGACTGTACCAAATAAAACTTTGTCAAAATTCAAGAACAAATGTTAAGATTTACACATACATCTCGTAAGTATTTTACTATTTGCTTCGCAAGTGGGTTAGTGTTCCAAACAAATCTCTTTATGCCACAATAACCAATTAACCCATTTGTTAAGGAATATTTTCCTAATTGAATTATGCATTTATTCATAGTATTGCTTTGGCGATGTCTACAATCCTTGTTGGCGTTGTTGGTTTCTACCCTCCATCAACACACACTGCATTATGCACATGTGTATTGTGAATTTATAAATAAACTTGTTATTTGCATACATCGTGTCATAAAAATACATATCGTCAACATCATTGTTATAGGTATATAAAGTTGCTATTTTCGTTGCAGAATGTAAACCTCAGAGTAAGAGCAACAAGACCTACAATAAGTAGACTCACCTCCGATTTAAAATGTGACAAACAGTTCTAGCGGTAGAAGTTTATGATTTGGATCTTTACAAAAAATTAATCACCTTCTTTAGCGTGAGCGTATTCAGGAGTTACTTGGGAGCTGAGGCGCCTCCCTCCCCCCTCCCAATGCTACGGAAATAAGAAAAAACGCGTAAAATTTTTATGCAAAAGTTCATTTTATTCTATTGTTCATTTATTCTTAACTTAAAATCGCAAAAATTTTTGCGATTTAATTAGAATTTGCGAGCTAATTAGAACCCCTGAAATTCTCAATCCCTTCAAATGAAATTCGTGGCTACGCCCTTTTGTACTATACAATGTTTTTTACTACAATATAATAAAAACAACTGGCCAACTTAAAAGAATTTATATTAATAGAGTGAGTGTATTATAAAGGTAATTGTCCAGTTGGTGATATTATTCATGAATATGAGGGCCGTGCGGGACGTAGAATTAAGGAACCCACATCGACCTTAAGAGGTTTCCAAGCAAGAATCTTCTTCTTCGTCACTACATCATGGTTTCCTTCTTCTTTGCAAGAATGTTTCATTACTTTTGAGGTTTCGAACATTTGAGCTGTTAAATGCAGAGTCTAACCACAAAAATAAGACGACGAAGCCCCAGATCATTGCCAAGAGATAAGGCTTATATTGGAAGGGGTAATAATACATATACGATCGCCGAATGGTACATATGCGATCGCCGACTGTTACATATGCGATCCCCGAATGGTACATATGCGACCGTCGGATGGTACATATCCGATTTCCGAATGGTACTTATGCGATTGCATATCCGAACGCAGAGGTTACATATCCGAATGCTTGGAGCCCTGTTTTTAGAGGTGGGAACGGTATTAGTTTGACCCGCAAAATTTTCCAAACTAATTCAACTAAATGCACATTAACCCAAACTAATTCAACTAAATGCACACATACCCAAACTAATTCAACTAAATGCACACATACCCAAACTAATTCAACTAAATGCACACATACACAAACTACTTCAACTAAACGCACACATACACAAACTAATTAAACTAAATGCACACATACACAAACTACTTCAACTAAATGCACACATACACAAACTACTTCAACTAAATGCACACATACACAAACTACTTCAACTAAATGCACACATA
>JAAAYG020042923.1:4489-15458 GCA_009936455.2 Tomocerus minor
ATTTTTTTACGCGCAAATTGGTACTAGGCAAATAAAACATTTTTGGGTCTCGCGAGTTTCACTTTACTCTAATTACATTAATTGTCATTACGTTAATAATTTTTAAGATTTTAAGGTCTTCGAAATATTTCACTGACTGGATTGAAGAATGATATTTAAGATTTAAGTTCCAGTACAGAAGCCATCGGGGTTGCGCGGAATACGTTTAGGCAGCCTTACAGTGTAGATGTTGGCAATTTTGTACTGTACCTACGTGTCAAAGGTATAACCCAGCCCATTCGAAAACCTACTCCTTGCTTACTCACATTTTGTGATAATGTGTTAACGGCAAATGTTACACATTAGGTAAATCCTTTGTAGTTACGCTCTCTGACACTCATCTGCATAAGCGCTGTTGTCCAAGCCTTTTTATCCAAGCCGACTTATCCACTCTCTGTCACACTCTCAGCTGCAATATTCACCTTCCATCTCAATACAAGCGTGGTATAAGCTAATAAATCAGCATGAAGCATTGATAGATGTTTAAGTCTCAACATTATTCAAGTTGTCCTGGTGGCTCTGTGATGTTTCACCATAAACGCAGTATGAGGGAGATGTGGGTTCGAGTCCCGCTGCGGAGATGTATTTCAGTTGTAGCCTCATTTAGGCAATCTCATGCATAATATTATAAACTACATAATTCTCAAAATATTTCCGAACCGAAATAGAGTGGCAGTATCAGTATTGCTGCAATCTCCGCATAGCTTAATTGGTAGAGCCCCTTCTGCAAAAATGTTAAGGACAATTTTTTTGGTATTGGAAGTTTCTTTTGAGGAGATTGCAAGGCATTTCGCCTAGCACCGCTGGCCCTGTATGATGAAGTGATAATGGACTTCTAACAATAACAATCTTCCGAATTTTACAGAGCACCCCACTTGCAATTCTAAACGGCAATCAGCATAAGGGTAAAGGCAAAAAACCATTTGAATTACGAAATTACAATATCGTGGAAATTTTTGTTTAGTTTTAAGTTGAAATTGTATTATTTGAAATTCATAACCTGTCAGCTGTGTTTGATTTATCGCGTGTAAAAATGAGAAAGAGCGTTTGTCAAGCCGTTTGTAACAACGCTACAATTCACTGACGTAGGAAAAAATTCAATTCTAATTCCTAATTAAATACATGGAAAACAGTAGGGTAGCTTCCGACACGACCAATTTCGCCTCAAAAAAGCGAGGAAAAAATTAGATTTAGATGGGCATTACCCTCTATTGTGGAATGCTGCGGTTGCGGAAGGCAACCTAGGTCAGTTATTTTGTTACAGTTTAGGTGTATTCCAGACGTTATTTATCATTTTAGTGACCCTTTGAGTACCTATCTGTCCTACCTTATTTTGCATTTTTAAAAAACTAGGGACGCATTGATACAACTCCTACACATTTTGTACATGTGTTCCTGGGGTAAACATGCTAAGGTATAGTGTGAAAATGAAACGCATGTGACTCATCCACTTGGGCACTAATTGACAATAATATTATGCGACAAACTCAATAAACTGCAATAAACAGAGTACCAATGTAGCGGTAATTTATTTACATATAAAAGGGGTACGTGGTTCTGGGTTTTCTTATTGAGAGGTCACATGACTCAATGATGAAAACAGAATTCAAAAAAGTTGAATTTTAAGAAAAGTGGGCGGGTAGGGTGTGACAAGGGTTCATTTTTTTGTTTCATAGTCCATTTTTCGGGGTTTTCTTATTGAGACGCCATATGACTCAATACTGAAAACAGATTTCAAAAACGTTGACTACAAATATGAAAAAAAGGGCTTAGATAGATAGATACATACATAGATACATACATTCATACATGCATACACAGACAGAACTTCAAGGTGTTCCTATAATGTAGCTTACCGCTACATAATAAGAACAGCATAAGTAAGTACATTAAAGGCCGAGCCATAATTATTACCGCATGTAGGGCGGCAGGCAAGTACAAAGGTACCAACAAGTCGGTACCTAGCTGTAAAGGCCAGTGGTGGGTACAAGGACTCTTCATTATGAGATGACTACTCAAGTTTTTCGGGAAGAGTCCCAAGTTGACTAGGGATGAGCTCGCGCCCATCACTAGTACACTTTAACAACTCCAAATCCAAAATAGATTAAAATATTAGAAATACTAGAATTACATGTTTAGAATGCTGCGATTCTTACTTAAAGATTGACATACATAATAGACAAGACAGATTTGCATGAAACTTAGGGCTAAAACTACACCGCCAATAACCATCATAATATGTGAACTCATTAATTTGCTTTTATGCTATAATGATATAAAGAGTTCCCAAAATAATAAACGATCGTTATAATGATAGAGGAGTTGCATACACAAAATATGAAAAAATACTATTTGGAAGTCCTATGCAACTTATATATAAATACACCTACACCTATCTTAAGGCTTCGAAACCTAAATATCAGTGCCTTTATGGAGATATCCAGTAACCCCGTGGTTGTAGTTGGGAAAGCGTCGGCACAATACTTTTAAAGGCTGAAATTTAAAATACAAAAATGAAAGGCATTAATATTTGATGCTGAACCATGGTCATGCGTGCAATATAATTCCGAAAATTCATCTGTTCTGAATTATGAATGGTATTGAAAGGAAAATGTTTCATATGGAGAAAGTGAGTGAAATTAGAAGAAATTAAATTGGATTTAAAGAAGATTGGAAGTCGTCCTTCCGTAGATATCTGTATCTGAAGAATGGAGTATGAAGTAAGAGGACGTGGAGGACGTTTGTATGATTTTACGCTTAGTTGATGGAAGGCGAAGGAAATGAGTTGCTAATTGAGAGAAAAGCTTTGGTAGTCTGGAGAGGAGGAAGAGGGAATAAAAATGAGAAAGTTGGGATGAGAAGTGGCGGGAGTGGATTGGAGGAGGCAGAGAGGCTGAGACTAACTAGGTAATTAATGAGAAGAGAAGTCGTCTCAAAAAGTTAAAGTCTTCCTGTCTGTGCATGGAGTCGCCGAGGCTGGAGTTGGGTGTAGTGAGGCAGAGAGTGAATTTGACTGGAGAAGATGTGCTGGAAATAGTTATAGGATTGCAGTGGATGGATGGATGTTGTAACTATTAGTAATTGGGTGACTAATAGGCGCCTAGATTGAGTTGCGGGCTTTCATTCCGCTTTCCTTCCTTCCTAATTCCTTACTCATAATCACTACTCCAGATCACGACTTTCATTTCCGAACACTCTTCTGTCTGCTCCACCATCCTCCTTACTCCCAAACGAAACTCACGACTTTCCCAGCATCTTCTCATTTTAAACGAAAGTTGTTTCATTAGATGTGCACTCTAGCTGGATCTCTATACACATACACCGCTCTGCCGTTTGCTATAGGCAGCTACGTTTAGACTCATAAGGGAATAATTAAGCTTTGCGAAAGCACTTAATGATGAAAGATATCAAAATTCTATCAAACTCATCATCATTTTTACAGGGTTAGCAGCATATGCTCCAATTTTCAAGAGACGAAGGAATAAAAGTAAATTGCGCAATATAAAGACCATTCCTTTGCCATGAAAACTTTTCAGGGTTGGCAATATCCGACTTTATGCTCTTTCCTTAGTGACTTACTTTTAGATTGAAGTATAAAATGTTTTTTAAGAAATTATAACGACTCTTATCTTGTGTATGCAAGGAATTCTGGTGTTAATGTCTATTTGTGTAATTTGAAGAAAATGAATTAATTTTACTCTCGTTTCTAAAGAGTTCATTTTGTTTGCTGCTTTCTATTTCCTAATTGCTAATTACAGTGTACTACTGAGTCATACTACTCGTGCTATTCCAATTTGATATTTACTTGAAAAAAAGCTATTTTTATCTTCGGAAATATGAAGAAGAAAGAAGAGGTGGGCATTTTGAGATTTGTATTGTGTCGAGAATAGTAAAACTGTTCTGTAAAGTTTTAATACGGCATGAGTTTGGCCGGGTTCACACGTCTTTCCCTGGAATTTGTTGTCCGGATGGAGAATGGCTTCTCCCATCCCTTTTAGTTCCATATAAATTGCTTTATTACAGTTGATTTGATTCGGCCTGGCTTGATACTTGATTGTGACGATTCTCGCCTTTATCTCATTTGTCAGACTTGTCTCGTACTATCTCCTTTTCATTACATTATGTTTTTTTACTCACGTGATTCCCTTCTTAGCTCCTCGGATATCTCTGCCTCCCTTTCCTATATAGCTCTCATCTGGAACAATTCCTAGAACTGTACTCGCATGTAATACAAATGAATTGTGTTTGTATTTGAGAAGAACGTTTCCGCGTAAAATCAGTTTATTCTGCACTCTACAAATAGAGCAAGCGATTCTTCTTTCATCTTCATTTGTTTCTCGTGAACTGAACTGGATGGATTCACTTCATTCACTTCCAATAAATGAACCTCTCTAATTGCCAATTGACTTGACATCCTCCTTTTATTTTGCCAACTTTCATTAGCTAAAGTGTCTTAGATAGTCGCATTATACGCTAGTCGCTTTTTATAGAGAGCAAATGCGAATATATTATAAACCAGCAGGCCAAAATCGAAATCAGAGCAGGTGCATAAAATAAAGGGCGTTATTTCTATGAATATTAAAGATGAAGACTTTATTCCCAGTTTAAATTTTCTATTTCAAAAACAAATCATATTATTTTAACCCACCCCCGATATATATTTTGTCAGAGAAAATAATATCACAATAATATCAATTGAAATTTATTGAAAATAAAAACTTGTAAATTGCAACGAATGGTTTATTAGGATTAATTATATTTAATGTAAAAATGGCATATAAAAATCCCAAAAATAATGCTAATAATAGGTGGTTAAAGTCATTGTGCTAGCGTTAATGTAGTTAGGTTTGTATGGCCTTTATTGACTGCTAAGGATTTCCGATTGCGAGGACTTGGCCATGTAAGAGACATTTAGCATTTGGGGTAAGAGGAAGGGAAGGAATTTATTATAGCGGGAAGTAGAGCTATAAGCCCGACACGCCCTCACAATACAAATACAAACGATCCGAGTGGGAATAGAAACGAGAACGTGAGTGCAATAGCAAGAATCAATTCATGATCGGATCTCGCACAATCAGATGTGATGCGAAGATGATACATGCATGTAGAGACCACATACTTATCGTAAAGGCAAACTCAAGAGCAACTCTACCAGAAGAATGAAAAATACAACAGACGAACTGAAAATTCACTTCTCTCCCTCTAACTGCCTAGCCCGACAATTCTATTCAAATCACATAGAAAATCTTGAAAAATCTAATAAATGCAGATACGTTTCCGTATACATTAAAGTCAAAAGCGGGGAGAAGATACATCATTTGATTCCTATGCAAAAATGAACTTTTTCTCCGGATATTACTATTTTCCATTGATATGTGTGTAAGAAATGCAGTTCCCGTAATATCCTCCTCTCAATCTAACAAGAAAGTAGCTATTTATCCTTCCCTGTAAATCATTCACGTGGATATTGTCCTCGAATTGCTAGACTGGCATTGGATTTCATTATGAAGGCTTTACATATGAGAGCAGAGACAAGTATGGAATTATTAAACTGTGTACATAAAATCGACAAAGCACGAATCTATCGTAAATCAACTCTACGCTCTTATTCCATGAACTTTTGGATAAAATTATAACAAAAGTGCAAGCTGATTCTCACTTGGAATAACATTCAAGAAACATTTTCATAAATTACACTTGTACACAGAAATACATTTTTCCCTTCGTGTAGATATTAAAGATTCTAGTAGTATAGTGGCGGAATTAACATTGCTTTGACAATGACACCAATAAGTGTATAATATTTCCAGTAATTAATTCCAATTTCCTGCATTTTGTTTCTATGTTGTGTACATAATGTTTTTGGATTGCAGGGAATTTATTAGATTTGACGCTCTATTAGTAATCTACTTAGCTAATGATATTTGTTTGGACCAGTCGTAGTGGAGAAGAAGGAAAGGGAGAGTAGATATACAAGAATGCAATGGATCTCTATGTATCTGCGACTGTGCATATCTCCATCAACTAGAGGAGTTGCATAGTGTGGCCTTTTAGACTTTATTACAATGGACGTATGGATGCACAAAGGGCAAAGGCTACATTATGCAACTCCTCTACTTCAGTTCCTGGTATTCCATGAGAAAAGTTGGTGAGACTGGAGTAAGGCGAGACAATGTGCTGGGATGATGGGATGTTTGTAGTTTGTGTGAGGCAGAAGGACATTTTCCTCCTTTGGCTTATGTGTGAGCGGAGAGTTGAGTTGAGCCCGAGAAATGCTCTTTCTGCACGCCTTAAATGCCCGTCGACTCACTTTCTCGGAGTTTCATTGGCCTCGTCTGTCCCTCCGCTCAGGCTAAGCGATAACAAAGCTCCGGCCTCACTTCACTTTTCACTTCTCCGTCTCTGCTCCCACACAATTTGTTTGTACACAATGCCATTAGCCGATTCCTTTCTCCGAAATCCCTGAATCCGTTTTCATGCTCTTCGTCCTCTTTTCATCTTGTGTCATGCGGCGTCTTCAATCACATTTTTAGCTTTAAACAAACAATGCCGAGAGCTTTGTTGCCGACTCTTTGTTTACACTGCTAATTAGCCGTGAGATTAAATCACCAAATGATTACATTAGCTAAACTCAGCTCAAAACCCGCTAATCTATTCATTCTTATACACTGACCTTTCTGTAACCACAACTAAGTCTCACTACAACGCTTTTCTATTTATCAAAATAGCTAACCCTCAAAATCCATTATTTACGCAACTTCTATTATAGACATTTGCATTTGGATAATTAGAATTTTCTACCTTTCATAAGTACACAATTTCACTTATTTTGCGTATTAATTAATAAACATTAAATATGCAGAAAATATATTCTGTGATAAATACCCTTTAGTAAAAATCATAAGCTACATTAGATTAGATGTCTATGCTTTTCGTTGTATCCTCCTCTCCTTAAGTTGGGGGAAAACTAAACCCATTAAACTAATAATAAAAAAATGTTCCTAACAATTTTCTAGTCCGGGACAATTTGGTTGCTAGAACATAGAAATGTTTCAGCTTTGTTGAGACAGCTCAACAAAGCATGCTTCAGTTTTGACTCTCTGTTGGGGATCTTCAGAAAATAATAAAGTTAATCCAGGAAGGGGAAGTGCAATTTGTGATATAATGTAAACTTTTTATTTCTATATCCACGCGAGTTATTATAAGTCGTCATTATTCATGAGGAGGGGACATTGTTGAGAGCACATTCATATCCAACAAGTACTTACGAACGACTAGTGATTGAACAGAGGAGATTAAAGCTAAGTGATGTGACCTGCCTCTGCTCGATTGTGAAAAGTTCATTGTTTGTCTATTGAGCTGCACATAAGGCCGAAAGAAAGATTTGTGTCCTCCTATGTAATAGTAATCATAATAATATAAGCCATTAGCCAAGAAAAGAAATACAGAGAAAAGGATAATGGGGATGCATGGAGGGAGATTGTTGGTTTGCTTCGCTTTGGCCATTTATTAGTTGAGTTGATGTGAATCCTAATAAATAAATAAATAAATAAATAGCGTGAGGTGTGCATTGAGTGTCGCAAAGGGTAGAGATATAATTTAGTTGGCCGTGACGTGGTTATGGGAGGTGATGGTTGAGCTTTGATCCTCTTTACTGACTGTGCCTTTTGTTGGTGTGGCTCTCCAGGAGGTCCTTCTGCCGCTTTGTTGGGGAAAACGCGTCGACCACGAACGGCATTCACCTCACAACAGCTGCTGGAGCTAGAAAGACAATTCCGGCAAAACAAGTATTTGTCCAGGCCCAAACGGTTCGAAGTCGCCACTTCTCTCATGCTCACCGAAACCCAAGTACGTCTTCATACACCATCTCTCTCTATTTACATTATATTGCATGAATTACACATTTATCACGCATTCTGCCTATTACTAAACATATTTTATGTGACGAGTCCTGTATTATTCCAAGCATTCTAAACCCTTTGAAATTTTTATGGACAAAATAGTAAATATTGTTCGGGAATAAAGTAATTTATTCGTGCACGTATTTACTATATGCAATATAAGTGTGGTAAATAAAAAAATTATTCCAACCCAAGGAATTTTTTGATGAGAACCAGGAATTTTTAAAACTTTGAGACAGTAAGAACTAACTGATATAAATCAATGAATCATGCAATTGCATATTGCGTTCTTCCTAGAATTTCTTTTTTAAATGTCAATTCTTCAATTTTGATTGTCAGAAATAATCGATACAAATTCATAGAGTATACAAACGACACTATAATGTCTTTTCTAATTTCCATGAGCATGATTACATTGCATTGCAGAGAGACAAATGCAAATCATGCTGAATAAATTGTAATTTTATTAGAAATTAATTGGTGTCATCGGCAAAAGCTTATAATTTAGATTAGATATTTTTATTTCATTAGAGTTGAAGTTAAAAGTAAGGGATGATTTAACAGGTTAAAATATGGTTTCAAAATCGGCGTATGAAATGGAAGAGAAGCAAGAAGGCGCAACAGGAAGCGCGCGCGAAAGACTCCGGGGACGGTGAGACGACGACGTCATCGAAGAAGTCCTCCGCGCGCCACGAGAACAGCAGCAACAACAACGAGCGGGAGCGGGATCGAGATCGGGAGCGGGAGAAGGAGCCGAAGAGCAACGGGACGGGTAGCAGCAAGTCGAACTCGTCGTCGCACCATTCGCACCCGCACAACAATCAGTTCGCGGAGGGCGGGTCGGAGCACTCGCTGCAGCCGCTGCACCCCGCCCACCCCCACGCGCACCAGCATCACCTGTTGTCCAAGTCCTCGGGGCACGGGATCGGAATCTCCCTGGCCAAAGAGTCCTTCTCCTCCTACGGGGAAAACGGGGGCGGGGACGGCGGAGGCTCCGCCCACATTTTCGAAAGGAGTCTGCAGGAAGTGGCGCAGAGTCGGATGTCCGCTCTTGTTGATAGTGGCAAAGGTACTTTTTCTTCCGTGTCCTTTCTGGCATAGCTAATCGCTAACCGCTCATAGCTCCTTACTCCTTGTGAAAATATCTTTCTAATTATTCATGTATATATACATAGCCATTAATATATATATACAGTACATCGTGTCATACAAATAGTTCCAAATTGCAATACTTAAATAATTACATAATAATTATTATCTATTGATATTGTTAGAATAATTAGAATCCCGCTCTTGTTTGCTCATAATATTATAATAACTAGCTACGTAAATAATGTTAGTGTTAAGCTTGTTAACTCCAGTTTCCACCTATGATATTTTCTTTTTGTAGTGTGAGGAAAGTGAGGGATGTGTTTAGAGTCCTCACTTACCTACTTCGCATGATGATGATGATACTCAGAGTAGAGTGTAATGGTAAAATAAATGTATCTGTAGATTTACAATAAGAAAGGCGATGCAAGAAAAAGGAAATTGACACGGACAACATAAAATAAGAAACAAACAAGTGCAAACGTGATTTTTATTTGACGCGACAGTTCAGTTCAAGTGTGTGCTAGGGATTGTGGTGACGGAAGAGGATTCTTCCACGACTCACATCAAGATTACCTACTTGCATCTCAGTTCTTCTCGTTTTTCTTGTCGTTCTGCGAGAAGATCCTCCTCATGTGTCAACTCTTGGATCGATAGCTGCCGAATCTGATGCTTCTCTGCCTTCTCTACTTGCCTAATCGGATATCCTCCTCGTGTTCTTCATTTCTCTACTTGTCACTTTATTACCTGCCTTCTTTCTTTCCCATAAATATCCTGTCTTTACAATATCCTTGTGCGCGGATAAAAAACCGACACTACTTACAAGACAGCCACTAGCACATAAAATCTTTTTACAACTCTGAACGTTACAACCTTATGAGATTCGAAAAACATTATTTTTAAACCGTTTATTGCCAATGATATATAAATTGCCTCATTTCAGAACTTCAATAAATATCAACATCACTACCATTTTCTTTAGCAGTCAAACGGAAATTACTAGTAATCCTTTATTCATAATAGCTAATAAATAAGAAATGCCAGTGCGGAATAATGATGAATCCTTGTAAAAGCAATAATTAACTTTATTTTGCTTCTTTCATAGTCAACTGCCACACAAAAGCCTCACAATTACACTGTAGCTATGTAAACACGCTAGAAATAACAAATAAAATTAGTGGCGCATTGACATTCATGTAATTTTAGCTAACCAAAAGGGCGGAGATAATGTATGGATACTATAAAGATATTATTTCCATTATATAAATTGGATTAGCTACATCTGTTACTTCCTTTTGCAAATGTTATGCAACTTTGATCTCAGTGAGTATTATAGTGAGCATAGTAGATATGCAACCGTTCTATATTTTCTATGGCGCACTTACGAGTGCAGACAATGCCTCTCCCACATTATCCCTAGGGATTTCGGATAGGGTAAATAATAGGAGCCATAAATGAATAAAATGTGCATACATGAACATGCAGACGTGTATTAGATACGATTATACACCAAGGATTTTTACTTGGCTATATACACGAGACTCTCAGTCAGTTTTCCCTTTTCCTAATTACATGCATAGCTGGAGGATATTCTAAGCCTTTGAACAAAACATGGTCGCATTAGCAGAATGAAAGCTGCACACAAATATTTATTAGTCATTCTGTAAGCATTATGTAAGTAGCATTACCCGTGCAGACATTATTAATTGTTTATTTGCTTAGAGAAGTCACCGCAGCTACGAGTCCTCATACAGCTACTATCTTCGAATTCGGTCATTCGGTGTAGTAACTAATTTTAGGCACATGCTAAAAGGATTTTCTTGGAATTACTCTTAGTAGTACTGATTTGAACTTCAGATGATCTGATGAATAAATCAAATTCAATGCTAAAAGCCAAAGCATGGCTAATTCATTCAAGTGGTTTCTCGAATTAATAATGG
>JAAAYG020042923.1:18275-46209 GCA_009936455.2 Tomocerus minor
ATGACTACGGACAAGCAATAACAACTTAGGCAATGATGTTTAGAGTAGGTAGTATGACTATTGTGTTCAGTAGTATCATATTTATTGTAGAATTCTTAGTCTTGAAGAGTTTCCCATGAAATGAAGAAGAATATCGGTTGCTCACATTGAAATCTGAACTAAGAAATGCGGGCTATGCCTTCTACAGGAGTAGGGGTAACCAAGAGAGTCCAGTAGAACTAATATAGTGTGGAATCTGATGTGAATATATAGGAGTGAGTGGTATAAATAGTTTGATGCCGTGCAGAGTGCAGAGATGTTGTTAGTCTGGTGTGCGGAAGAGCTACATAGTTTGGAGTCTATGGGGTCAGATTGCGGATTGTTGCTACGAAGGAAAGGATGAAGAGAGAGAGAGTAGGGAGTTGTAAATCTTGGCGAGAAATTTATGAGGAAACTTTTCTCAGTTGTTTGTAACGATGGTGTAGCAAATGGGAATGGGAGAAAGAAAGGAAAGAGGCTGGCTCTGTATACAGATCTCTGTCTCGATGCGAGAGAAGAAGAGTCAAGTCACTGAAGAGAGAGAGAGAGAGAGAGAGAGAGTGGGGGAGATTGTTGCCGTCCCAAATTCCCTTCTTCTCAACTCAAGTACAAATATAAATAACTGGCGCGATCTCATTTATGGCTTCTCTCTCCCTGCTTTCTCTTTCTTTCCCGACTCCTTAGTCGAATTATCTGTAATTTCCCTCTGTAGAACTACCTAGCCGTGTTTCACTTTCCTCTGCCTCAGACCCTTGTGCAGCCCATCAGCTTTTCACTAATTCACCATTAGGAACTGATTTCATTAGCATTCAATTCCCTGTCCCATTTCCTTTCTTTAATTCAATTACCTTCTCCAATGTTTATAAATAAGATAATGAAGCGTCAATATTTATCTCCTTCCTAACTTTCTCATTTTCACATACTCATCTATTTTCATGTCCTTGCTAATCACCTCCACACACATCCCCATTAATCCATATACTTTCTTATATACAAACTTTCTCCTTTCCTGGCCAAGCAACCATATATTGAAAGTATAGTGGCCAGTAGAGAAAAGGATAGTCACCTTGGTAGTTACAATAAAAATAAATATTCCTCTTAATTTCACTAATGCTAATATGTACAGTATACTTATTTCAAGTAGATACCTATAGCTATTTCAATGATATCATAGCGACAGTTACTAAAATGTCGCTATAGCTCCTCCTCAGACTTTGTCGCAAGTAGAAACAAAAATTCTGTTGGCAAGTAAAAGTCACGAAAGAAAGTTTTTCGTCACATAAGTGAATAAAAGTAATGCAGCGTAGATAATGTATTTAGGGAATGTAACTTGCTATGAATGTCTCTAATATGGCTATATCCATATATCAATATATAAAATACATATATATATACATATATATATATATCTCATATATATCTCATATATGTTTGTATAGCATGCACTCTGCTACAATTAGATGGCTATAGGTCTGAACTGGCTGCAGAGTGATAACAATCATAATAAAGGATCCGTGTGTTATCTGCGGCGCTCAGTGTTTTGTGTTATTATGATGCAATTGAGAGGAGAAAAGAAAGGAAGGAAGGACTAACATTCACTAAGAGTACTATTAAGGAGAAGAAAAGAGGTTTACATTAGAAGAGTGGCGGAGAAGGGAGTGGGATGGGAAAGTGGGAGAAAGTTCGGTGGTTGAGTTGGGAGTAGGAGGAGGTCGGCGAGTGCAGAGCGAGGCGGGCGGGCAGGCGGGCGGGCGGCGGGCTGTGGACGGACGGATTTTTTGTTCATCAGGGATTGCCATGATTTCATAGCCATTACTTTGTATGTCTGCCTCATTTAACCACCGATCTAATTTCTCTGAGTAGCTCCCAACGTCAGAATTCCCTGCTTTGAAATGGAAATGCCTTTTGTCGTAATGTAAGTGCGTGCCACTTAGTTGTAAATTGAGTCCCCGTTCGACTCCTAATGGGTCGTCTTCGTCTCGCTAACTTCCTTCCCGACGACTCATCGCCTCAACTCCCTCCTACACTCACACCACTCAAAAACTCAACTCTTCGCCTTCCTCCACCATCCTGCCACCGCCGACTCTCCGAATCTTCTCTCAGACTTCTACCAAGCAAAGGCACGGACGACTAATAGCGACTACATAATGCAATTCTTTATTTCTAACCTCCTTCTCTCCATCCCCAGTCTCAAACTTAAATTATTAGAATATTATACAGATATACTCTAGCATCTTCGATATACTTCTATCTCAGACACTCACTCTCTTCCCATCTACTTATGTCTGCCATAATAATTCCCTCTTTATCTTTATGAGCCACAAGATCATAACACAAAGACTACTAGATATTTACGATACTGCCACTACAGTACCTGCATCCCTCATCTCCAAATCTCCACCTACTTACCAACTTACAAACTGCCCCCATTTCCCAATAGCTTCTGTCATTCTATAGATTCCCAATAACCACATTTGACTTCCATCATAAAAAGTCTCACCCCAAGAATTACTTTTCAACTCTGAATTATGTTCATATAAAAAACTGACCCTATAGCATAGTTTTCTTTGCCTTAAAGAATGAGGAGGACAAACATAGCCACTTTCAGCATTTATCCCTCTACCTTGTTAACTAAACTGAATGCGAATTAAGCGATCTCGTCCTACAATTAATCTCCAAAACTTAATCATATTTTATTATGCATTTAAAATTATTTAATGTCGACAAGATTGAAAATAATATACCTACTTCTTTTTATATAGAGAATAGTTTTGAAATAGAAATTCATCCCGCAAGATAAAATATAAAAAATGCTAGAAATAATCAGGAAATTATTTATCAATATTCTGAATTTAGAATTGTGACAATATTCGTTGTGAACTGGTGAATTAGGTTGAGTCGAGATGCAAAATGAAGGTGTTGGTACATGTAATGCTGTAAGTATTGTTTAAAGGAGTCTGGGTGCAGGAGGAAGACAGAGAGCCAGGAGAAAATGTATCTATAGTTTCTGTGAAGTGGACTGTTGTTGGTTGGTGGAGTATAATTCCACTAAAAGGAATGTCATTGCTACACACACTGGCTGCACTCTATCCATTTATTCATGAGTATTCATCCATTTTAGTCGCATTTAGGAGATGAGAGAGAACTGGTTCTCTGACTTGGCTGCTCCTCCTGAAATTACAAACTGTGTACAATGGAGTGAGTGGTTGGACTGTTTGGTGTCTGCAGAGCTCTTGCTCCTATCTCTATTTTATGGTTACTTAATGGTACATGTCGTCACTGGAGTATTATTCCCTCAATCAGTCAATTTGCATGTTGTTAGCTTTAGGAGCTGAGAGATGAGGATCTGACGGCTTCCTTATGTAAATATAACTCATACTAATCACATTTCCTTCTCACAACCAACTCTTTCCCAACAATACAGAAAGCATTAAGCCAATCTTATTGAGCAATTCTAAATGTATTTACTATCGAGATATCCACCCTTCACATAATGCAGTCTACCGACACGTAATAATAACTGCATACAATTCATAGTAAGCCCTAAGAATAATAATTATATTCCTAGTAGGTACCTCCTGTTAATTTAATATTCATTCATATCTATTCCCAAGCAGCTATAACATCTTTTTCCTTATAATTTTATTATTTCATTTCATACTTTCCATCCGAAACACATCAGAGTAATAATAATTTGTAATTTTCAGAAAAGTTTCATTGCACAGCATGTGGCGTGAAAAGGCAAAAGCCGCCGTTGGCAAAAAGCATTTTTGGTTATTAATAATTCCGTTGAAATTTCGAAGGTGCGTGGACTGTGGCTCGTAGTGGCTCTAATTTCTCGTGTTGAGTAGTAATTTAATTTGAAGAGAGCGGAGGATGTGACAAATCAAGAATGGGAGCAAAAGTAGCAGAGGCATTAGTGAGTGATGAGAATTGCATTGAAGAGTGGGGATGAGTGTGTGTGTGGAGTGAGGGAAGTGGGATTGGATGGAGCTGAGCGCTAAGCGGAGCCCGAGAGAAAAATGATGACAACATGTTCGACGGCTGGATAAGCTTGTAAGTAGAAGTTCAGCCGGCGCATCCCAATTCTCCATGCCAGACAAATCCGACAAGACAGCCTTTCTGCCTCTCCGCCACTTTCCATCTCTCCGCTCCGCGTAGCCACGACACGACGTCTAATTTTCAAAACACAAAGATACAGTCGTGACAAGTAAGGAGATAGCGCGAGGAAGGCAGATGAGGCAGAGGCAGGAAGCTAAGTATAATAAGGAGAGTATTAGAGGAGTAGGAAGTCAAGTCCCTGACATACTCTCATCTCAAGTCGCACAACAAAACCGCATTCATCCTCTTATTTAGCAGAGCAGAGCATCAGCATCCGCAGATCGACAGCCAACCAAAACCAAAACGAGAATCTTCACCCAAAACCTCTTATCAAACCTCCTCCATCCATATACTCTCCCATTACACATTTTAGACGACAGATCATCCACACATCGGCAACACCATCTCATTTTTACGCCAATATTTTTCAAAAGCATGTAACAATAAAACCAATCACAATACATACATGTACAAACATAATTGATAATGTTTTATAGCCACTAATTGATAATCACTGCGTCAAAGGAAGCTACCGATAACAAAATAAGTGCTGGGATGCAAATAATTTTTATTAAACTTAAAAGTAAAATAGATATAATAATATTGATATTGAGTAGAAATGATGATATTCATTATTTTTAAGTGTCCTTAATAATATTTTTTTGACCATTAATTTCATGCCCAAGTAAAACTTTTTAGTAGGAACTCGTAACTAAAAACAAGGGACTATAGAAAAGAAAACTCGTTTTATTGTTTCTTTAGTAGAGTTCTATTCATAGAAATGTATTATTTTGAAAGAGTTGACAAATTTTCTTGATATTTTATCAAATGAAATGGATAAATAATAATTTTCTGTTTTTGGAACGTTATTATGTGGGGGCGTAATTGGAGAGAATACGTTCTAGGGCTACTATAGTATAGTAGTGTTGTTGTTTGTGATGTTTAGGCGATAGTGGATAAGTACGAGGAGGGAAAGAGCGTTTCCGGCTATGAGTCTAAGTACGGGGAATGGCACAGAGTGTAAGTGCTTTGCTTTGAGTGGAGGAGGAAAAGGGAAAAACCAGCCTCCTGCAGTTCTTCGGCTGTGAGATGCCCGGACAAGCCACACAAGAGGAAAAGTAGGGGAAAACTAATACCCGCTTACATGAAAGATATCCCATAAATTACTCAAATACAAATACAAAATGCCCATATACAACTCCTGATTTAACAGATGAAATTTACAGATCCTTTTCTTGTTTTTATTTCTGCTCCATTCTCGTGGCGAGGCTGGGAGGAAAGGCACTGAGCAAAAGTTAAGGCTGAGCTGGAGAGGAAATTGCTGGAGAGATTATGAGAGTTTCAGTGGTTTCCTTATCGTCGTGTCTCTTTTTTGTTTTCCTCCTTCGCCCTTCCCGTCCTCGCTCTCTCACAAAACTCGCAATGAATAGGAAATAATCCGCCTGCTCTCTGATTCTCTCTAAATAACTTTATTCGCTTTCTGTCTCCGCCAGCTCATCTTTTATTTTTATCTCTCCTCACATCTCACACTCAAATGTCATGATTTATCTATTTTAGAAAACTTTTTCTCCAATTCATATAATTAGTTCTGACATTCTTCTAACAAGCCCCTGCCCTGCCTTCCTACTATTTCCACTTGGCCGTTTCCGAGAAAAGTATTTTAATGAGATAATAACATCAAATTCCCTACCACTAACTGGATATCTTGACAAAATATTCCTATGGCATTTTAACATCAGGAGATAGATTTCTAAACTTTTGAATTTCCTCTACATTCCTGATTTTCTCTTCCATAATAAATTGCTTTTATAAATGCATGCCACATATTTAACTAACCTTGGAATTACACTTTCAAAAATAGATTTCCAAAATTATTTTTCCCCTTCAAAATCTTTAAATTTTTCGGCTTCTCAAAAGAAATAACTTCGAAAGTTTTAGCTACAAAGTTTTAGCTGTTTACTTTAAATACTTTTGACCTAATTATTGCAAACTGATTTTCATAACATGAAACCAATCCGATTTCAAAGGGATCCTCAAGTCCTTAGAGGTTATTCGAGTCACTGATAAGATTGCGGCGTTAAATTTGACGAGGAATCCTATATTAAGTCTCAAACCATACGTATAGCAATCATGAATCAAAAGCCCTAGATAAAAACAGAAAGAAATAGCGCGGAAAAAGTTTCTTATAAATGACAAAGGAGATATGCCGAAGATATTGATATTAGTGATAGTGGGATAGCAATTAAAAGAAATGTGTCTGTAGATGTTAGTGATTAGTGTTGGATGAGAGGCCATAGAGTATCTATAGGCCTCGTATCTATCGGAGGTGGAGGCAGAGAAGACTTCATTGTTGGTGTTGGGGGTATAATAAGTATAATAAGGCAGTCGGGCAGACTATAAGATTGTTGGAGGCTGGAGCGTTCGTTCGTGAGTTCGGTTCAGAGTGCGCGGAAGAGATCCCTTGTCGCCCATTTATCTCAGCTCGAATGCTACACTTTTAATTAACGCTAAATCGCTTCATCGCTCCCCGGACATTACTTTGATCTGGGCCTAATTAAGTGAGGAAAAGTTTAATCTGGTGCTAATTTCCGTCGTTTGGACGCAATAGACTCCGACTGCCATCAGCCCCACTAAACACACCTATTTCCACCCATCCTCAGCCAGAAACAACTCCAATCTCTCGCCATACTCCCGTCAAACACTTTTCATTCTTATACACTCCCTTCCAACGCTATGACTGCAAAATAAATCAAAAAAGACAAGACATTCAGAATCAAAATCAGAATGTATTTTTCCAGAAAATAAAAAATAAACTTGTTATTAGCAATTAATAGGAAATACAAAATATATTTTTAAAAAATTACTTTTAAAAATGGCCATCATTTAATTTCAGAATTAAAATCTGCATGTACTTTTCCAGAAATTAAAAAATAAACTTGAAATTGCAAATTATTATAAGCACTTATTGATCCGGGCTTCTGTATTAATTTATTAAATCAAAAGCATTCCACAGATCTCTAATTCTGGAGACGTATCTTCAATACTTGTAGATACTACGAATTTTGTCGCAGGTGCTCAATGAAATGCTTATTAACTTCAAAAATGAAACTTAGCGCTCCAATCTAGAAAATAGAAAAATTAGAGCTTTATTTTAGTGAAATTTTAATCAACAGTACTGAATTTATGCCAATCAATTAATCTATTTCATCAAAAACTTTCCACATAGCTTTTGAGCCCCAGAAACAAAACAGAAAAATATTCCTTAAAATTAATAGTCTAAGTAATCAGAACAACCATAATGTTATTGATATCTATTTTTTTTAAATACATAAGTTTAATAACCGTAATACAGTAGTAGTAGGCAACCATAGTTAAAAACATTCTCTTTGTTTGCAAATTACATAGGGAATAACTTTCGACGTTTTCAAAGTTACAAGAAAAATTACTTAAAAATTGCCTATTCGCAAAGATGGAATTAATCTAATATCATTACAACAATACACTTGTAAGTAGAAATAACTTATTGCGTACCAAAATGACGGATTGATCTTCAATCAAAGTTCCTGTAAACGGTCGTAATGTTTTGCCACTAACCATTAGATTGTTTCGTCCCGAATTGTAAAGGTGAAAATATCCATTTTTGTCAATGGTGATTTTTCCATGCTGTCTAGAAACGTGATCTGCACTTCCTTCTAGCTGGAGGTCTGCATCGACATAATTAAAAGGAGTTCGTCTGCCAAAAGTGAACTTGGATAAAAAAAAATATTAAAATACAGCAGTCGTCTCATTTTGCAATCCAATCTATCGCCATTTACAGATGAACAACATAATAATATATTATTTCACCTCATGAGAATTCATAGCGTATTCTGTGCGTTCTCCTCTGAGGGTTGCCATCCTATCAGTCTGAACAAGTCCCGGCTTTTGTTCCGTTACTAAGTTATCTAGTAAAGCTTCTAAAATCCCCGTTTCTTTCTCCAATTTTCTAATTCTTCTCATATTTCTTCTATTATTATCGAAAATAAATAAAAATGTGAGATATTTTCCTTGGATATTTAGAATTAGCTACATTAAAAAACAAATGAAGGGACAAAGGCCAATTCCGTAACTATTAAATACACACCGTACATAGGTAAAGTAGATATATATCAGTATATGAAGTAACTTGGATTTATTGAAAATTAGATACTATTATAGTACCTAGCAGCTAATTGAAGCTCCCGAGTTCGGACTTCATCCACAGGCTCTGTTTTAAGCTCTTCGTCCTTTACATCCATCTCGAATTCTTCAAAACGATCCTTTGGTTTTTGATCTAAAATAGTTTTACAAAAATAAAATTTAGTAATTAATTGGCAACTAAAATAATGAACATACAGAGTACAATTAAATGTCTAATTGACTTCAAAATACGAAGGATGGGTGAATTACTTTTTTGACAGTGCAGTAGTTTTACAAGTCTTAAGCGCTGCCAGTGGCTTAAAAGACTTTCCGGAGTTCTTGTCCTGAAAAATACATCGCTGTTTTCTTCCAAAATATTTTGAAAAACTTGTAGGTCAGGATTCCCTACGCGCACCTAGATTAAAAAAAAATCCTTTGTGTACACCCATTTCCCTATATTATATTACAAGTACTTTAGGTAGGGTACCTCGTTTATTGCCATCAACAAGTGTTCCTCTTTGTCATTGAAAATAACTTTTTTAAGTATCCGCTTTTGAATTACAGGATGAAGTTGGATCATATCCTTTTGAGCTTCACGCCACGACCTTTCGTCATATAATAAACTCCGCCATTTCTCTGTGATTTCCTCCAATGTAAATTGGCAGCTAAATTTCACTCCAAAGTATACGTCATTTAGATTACGCGTCTAAAAAATATAAAAAAAACTAATCTTTTACTAATTTAATCAAAGAGCTCGGTTTAATTTAATCATTCCTTTAATTTACGTATTTTAATTGAAAAACATTATACCTGTTGGACGTTAGCTGTCAATCGCAAATTATCCAAGGCGCTCCATCTTTGATTGCCAAGTACCTTAAATGGGTCGTCAGATTCAGAGTCACTATTTATGTCGTCATAATGTTTCTTATCTGTGTCAGTCTTTTTGTCTCTATCTTGACCAACTGTAGTCTTATTAGGGGTTTTTTTCCGATGCGCATTGTGACGTCCTCGTGTCTGAAGCTGAGACGTAGCTGACGATTTTAAGTTCACTCTTTTTAAGCACAATATAGGAAATTTTGTTGGCCATTCAACCCTTTCAACTTTTGCAGATGGTTTACTATTTTCGTCCTTATCCAAAGGAGCATGATGAGAACCTGATGGTATTGTCAAATAGAAATTTTGTATTAATTAGGATTTAGGAAAAACGTTCGAGTCTCTATATTGTAATTTAAATTTTGAACCCCATGTGCTCTCTTCCAAAGCTAATTTCCAACATAAATGAAGAACATTGCAATTTCATGATGGGGAAAATGCACACAAAATTCAAAACTTTCGAAGGAAAGTAGAAAAGATTCCTTTTATCTTTGGTGTACGGGAATGTCTATTTTTAATAATAAAATTGGCTACAAAATAAGCGGAATTATTCACTGGAAAAGCACCTTATTCGGACTTCTGTATTTAGTTCTTTCTAGCCTACATCTAGTAATGAAGATTTCGTAAATAACTGTAATTTAATAAATATTTGCTATATTCAACATTAAAACAAATAAAATCATAATACCTTCTTCGGTAGCGACATGGAAAGATCCAGGGGAAATTGAGGGGGAAGATTTCATTGAAGTATTTGATACTTCCGGATATTTTAATCTATTTTTCTCCATTTTATGGGGATAACTGTAAAGCATGTAGATTTAGAAATCTTTTTTTCCTGTCAACTGTCAACCGCAAAGCAACAATCAAACTATGCCGTTCGTTCTAAGATGCGAGAAACCTTATTCAGGCAGGATGGGACAAGATGAATGAGAAGTCACGGATTTATTCTTATTGTGTGCTGGCGCCATAGCAATACGTACAAACTATTATATGCTACTTTGATTTTTTGGTTTGCCTACTCCTAGTCTTGACTCTTCACAGTCACTTTTACAACGTTACAAGAAAAATTAGAGCTAAATCTAAGTATTCATTTACAAATAACTGATTACGAATAACAATTTACAATCCACATTTTTTCCAAAACATGGTTTGGTACTGGTACTACTTTTTTAGCGAAACATATGCATTACGCGGTTTATGAATTGCGAACTACTCCTTGAATCTCATTATACAACATTGTTGTTCGAGTCTCATTGTCGTCGTAGCCCTTTCATACAAGCTCCCTCACAAAAATCTTCACACACTGGAAATTATTGAAAAACCAAAATAGAAATATTGTTACATTTAAGCTACATAATAATATACTTTCTATATATGCATTATAATATGATATTGAATTTTCCAAACAAATAATAAACTTGACAATTTTAAAGCAGTTTATTTTCAACGGAATTCTTCTATTGGTTACATTATGACGAACTTGTATCTCAGCATTTTAAACCAAAATTCATGAACAAGACAAAAAATTGCTTCCTAAAAATACTACAAGGATATCGTTTGTAAAAAACGAAAAAATTTTTTGACGGTTTAATTCAAATAAGGATGAACATGATGGTTTAATATTTTAAAATGCTAGCTAGCGCTGCTACATGATTGTGAAAATGTCAGAATGATGAGATTGAAGACTAGAAGAGTAGCATTTATAAACATGTTATGATAAATGAGTTAGGAGTACAAGACGAAGACAAGATATTAATTTTTATTTTATGTATTTATTTACTTTTTTCATTTTTGGTGTTTTTCTATTTAAAAACTGTTTGATTGAGTCTTACATAAGAACCAATTTAACAATTCAACAACACGATCGTGAACTATTTATTTCTTGTGAATGATTAAATAAGGATCTCTATTTCTACGGAACTAAATGATACTGACGTAATGAACCGTTAGGGCACTACGCACATTTAAGCAGTCGTTCATTATTTGTGTTGATAATGATGACGACGACGCAGCCTTGTTTTGTTGCCGGGCGATGTTGGCTGATTATTTAATGCAAGTTATTTCCACCACAGTCTGTAGAATACATTTTCTACTGCCCACCACAACTGTCACTGACAACAGTGGCTAATAAAAAGGTTCGAGAAGAGCCTCATATTTGTATAAGTATTCATTTCGTTAGTTGACGCATTACATTTTACATTTGTCTTGTATCCACGTAGCTATTTTGTAATATTTAGTAAGTTGTCAACAATGGACTGCAATATTATAAAGACTAATTGTTGCAAAGGAATAATTAGTATTAATGTGCATTAATATAATTATTTTGATGAGACATTTCAATTGACAGCTTCTCTGCCACACCTACACACAAGTGAGGTGCTTTAGAGAAGTTTCGACAAAAAGTAGTAATTATTACATACTACAATCACGACAGTATCTCTAAATGTTTCTATCCCTCTAATTAATTAGTAGACATACCACATACTTCACATCATATGACTTTTTGTTATTTTTAGATTATTAGGAGTAGTATATTGTAGTATAGTACTTTTGGATTGCGGAAGTGTGACTATAGTTATCATTTATATGTATGTAATGCCTTAATTTCAAGAAAGTGTGACAAATGAGAGTAGCTAGTTAATAGTTATTATAAAATGTGTTATTTGTTGCTGATAGTAAATAGTCTCACATTATTTAATTGTAGTTAATAATATACGTACTCCATGCCGTTATCAAATGGACTTATTTTTCATGCAAAATCTAAATATACTCTTGCTGTATAGGATTCAGCTCTAGGTAACCGAGACTATCTAATATGAATACACAGAGAATTACAGAGAATTTTTGTGTTTCTGCATCTCAGCAAATGTTTATACCTAGATAGATAGTCATTGTCCGACTTGAAATATCCATTCTGACGAATGTCATCAAATGCCATCTCATTCACATAGCATTTAATTGTATGACTATTAGTTTAACTGTATAATAAGATCTTACGTATATGAACATTGTCAATAATAATAATATTAGCTACGTCAGGGCTAATGCCATTCCCTATTCGTAACATTTCATACGTATACGATTTACGACGAATGATTTCTAAAGAAAATTCCGGAGCCTGTACAAATAAAGTGAAATAATAATAATATTCCTAAAAATATCATAAAGTACGTCTCCACGTAAATCAAACACCATTGAATATAAAACACTTTCATTTAAGAGTTTGTACAATAATTCTATGGTAGGTATTCATAACCAATACTATTTATTATTAGATTACAATCCATGTACGTACTGCGTCTTCTAACATACAACAACACAATACGTAGAAACACTCTGTGTTAATTAAATATTTATTCAGCACACATTTTGTATTCATAATACACACTAGACTACTTTTCTTCTATTTATCATTAAACAATAATTATAGACACTAAACCATTAGTACAAGCTCTAGAAAAATTAATATCTGAAAACATTTAAGATTTATTACACGTTGGGTAGATGTAGGTACAGTTATTAAATGTGGTGTACATACAACAAGTGTATGTTAATTATTTATGTATGTATGTATGTAGGATAGGATAAGTTGATACTTTCATATTAAAATTGTCTGCTACTTAATTAAAGACGTAACTACTTTGTGGATCCTGCCTCCCTTCCTACAAAGCAAATAAAATCCGTTATGTATGTAACAAATGTACAATTAGATACACATCTTGTTTTTTTTACTAAGATAATAATTATGCACAATATCTTAGTCTGCTGAAACTCTGTACAGCAATTGGCGTTTATTTACGTGTAAAATTAATATGCTGGCAAGTGCTAGACTAACTTACTAATGTTAAATAACCTATGACATTTATTCGGATAGATATTATCAAAACGTGTCAATTGGGACAGGCTAGATTAGTAGATCACACGGACAAACCACACGACAACGACATATCTTCATTTTCATCATCATCGTCTTATTTAGATATTTTTTATTTACTGTAAGTTAAATATAGATCAATAATGATAATCACTTTCAGCTTCATTACTTCATCAATGTCGCTATTTCTAATTCTTATGTTTAATATGTGTTCATTTATTTCCTTTGGATTAAGAATCTTTTTCTGTACATATCTCTATCTCGCCGAACAATTCTTGATAACTTAATAAGTCATGCTACATTTATTATTCGATATAATATTATATCTACACCGTACAGAGCTATAAATAGTACAACTAGGTAATACAATTTATACACAAAAACTACACATTGATATCCTTCCAGTATCATTAGCCATTTATTTATTTAGAGTAACATACAATAACACAATATATTAGTTAATAACATTATATTCATTGAGTAATCAATCACTAATCACGGACAACGTTTCATTCCCATTTAAGTATCATTCGAGTCATTTCTTAATTTGTCAAGTGTAATTTACGGTTATTCCCAACCAACAGTGTGAGACATTTGTTAGACTATCAATATTATTATGAATGTTTCTACTCTAATTTACCTGCATGTACGTAGGAATTTGTGTTTATTTACATGAACATTTTCGTCTACACTCTACTCATCATTTATGCTATCATAATTATTTTATCTTGTTTTATACAAACAGCAAAAGGAACACCAGTCTAGTCCAGTCAAGTTCATTTATTATTATTAATATTATTATTTATCATTTAGTACTAATAATTACCTATTTTTAATTATCACTATAAATCGGCTTTTTTGGCCAGAGTGCATTAAAGATTTTCTCTAGTACCCACATCGCCTACCCTAACACACAATAATAATAGTAATAATAATAATAATAATGATAATAATAATAATAATAATAATAATAATAATAATAATAATAGCTATGTATGTTTAGCTGTATCGGTTTTGTTTGAATTGGATTGCAGATTTTCATATATATACACTTTTATTACGGATTTTAATTAAACTAGAGATTATTATTTTTATTTGGAGTTTTCAGTACACAGACCTCGAAAGAGTCAATTTAATAACTACATTCCTATTTATTTGTAGATACCCCCATTTTGGTAATACGAGGTCAACTGATTATTCATGACATTCATTTCCTACGATTCTTTCCTACTCAATATTGAAAAATTATTAATTAGTATTCGTAAATTAGAATTGCCACCTCATGTCGTGCCAATCATTAAAGTTCACTTTTTTGTATTAAGTCGTATTACAAATGCGCACAGCTCAAACTATGCGCATTTCCATTTCATTCCAATCTTTATTTTTATTGCTGGCTGGCTGGGGAGACAATCTTAGCACTTGCAATAATTATAGTTGCTAATTATGTCGCCGTTAGAACCAATAATCAAATCACATTTTTACGCATTATGCTCGAGTTTTTGTTCGACTACAACATTTACAAGCCACGATGAACTTTTTCAAACAATGATATTAATTTTAATTTTTTCTAGGATTGGTTTTATAATCGTCAGCTACAGAAATTGTAAACGACAGATTTTCATCTTTTAAGCAACGTTTACTACAGACTCTCACTGAATTTCATCATTCATCATGTCTGACAACATTCGAGTTCGAAAGGCGTTAGCTCCACATTTTTCGTGCTTTACATCCGCCAGGGCCTTCTCCAAAACGCCTTACTACCTCCAACATAAATATTTAGTTAGATTTCAATGTGCTACGAGGAACTGAATTTCAATATCGTCTCTTAATGCTTTTCATTGTAGTAATTTAGGAGTTTGTTGTACAACAGAATTATTTCTCACTAACATGCACATGATTCCGTATAATATAATTAAGTATATGTATCAGGGCTTCTTCACCGTCCATACCTAGCTCATTTCCGATTTCCATTATTTACGTTTTCCTATAATACAACAACAATCACTGTGCGAGTATTCTTAACTAATCATCTTTCACTTTTCAATTACTTATCTGTGCTATGGCCAGTGTATCCCAATGCCTACACTTTATAATACCACATTCCCTAACAATATTTTCCAACTGGGAATCCATATCAAAAACTAATTCCTAATTATTTCCGTTTTTAAAATCCCCTTTCCACCTACAGACAATCAATCTACTTGCAATGAGAGGAGCGCCAGCTTATCCAATATCTAATCACCTTTCCCTTGAATGAAATAATCATCTCATCATAAATGCTTCAACCTGCCCACCAAAATAACCAATCACAAGAAAACATTAGAACAACAACAAAACATTGAAAATATCTCAAGTGAACTCTGTGGTTTTTAAATTTGACACAAGTAAGTACCTTAGGGCTACTACTGTAATGGTAAAATATATAAAGTTATATTATTAATACAAAACAAAACTGAGTTTTATAATATGAAGAGGTGCTTCATTGAAAAAAGTGGAAATCCTCTCCTCATTTATTAAATATCAGAAGAGAGTATCAGTGTCGTCATATTATCTCTACGTGTTCGTCTCCCTAGTCAATACACAAACACAAATTTAAATTATCTATTTCCCATCAATAAAAAATGCGTAGCTACAAACACGAAACTTTACAAATTAGGTTCGATGTCTTGCTAATTTAAATACGATGATGTACCCTGTGTTTTTTTAGATATCTTACTTGCAAGTTAGAAAGTTTAAATAATATATAAAACCTCGCTCCTAATTTTATTTTATGTACATAGCTATAGACAGTTGAATTCAAATATCTCCATAATGAGCCGGACAAGACAATGAGTAAACACTAGAAAGTAGTAATACTAATTATCAGTGGACATTTCCTACTCTAAACTAACACACAAATCTTTAAATATAATAAATAATAAATAATGGATCTTTTCTAAAAACAGGAATACAAAGGCCAAACCCTGAACAGGCTAACCGTCAACAATTGCAAATAGCTAACCTAAATAAATTGTCACCCAGTGACAAATGTCAAATCTCAACTAAATAAATGCAAAGTAAAATAGCAAGTCCAGAAACTCGATATTATCAACAAAACTGCTAATTATTCTCAGACAAAAGATTAAAACAAATTACAAGTAAAACTTTTAAAAATTAGCGACTCCATCAGGAAATTATTTTCATAGAGCACTTCAAAATGAGAAAATCCCTTGTACTGCTAAGTGTAGGCCAGCTGACGTTTCTAATATTATAATCCCTGAATTACTTACTCAATTATGGAAACATCTCTCTCAAAAAAACCAGTGAATTAACTGAGAAACTATTTAACCAGCAATAAGTTTGCCTTAAAAGTAGCCGAAACCTAAATGCCCTAAATCGAATAGGAAAAAATCTTGTCTGAGCTTCCTCAAATCCTCTCCCCAATTTCCAAGAGTAAATACATCAAAAGCTAATTTAAGGGAACATCGTTGTGCCTGCTTAAATAAGGCGATCTTTTAGTCTCAATGGAAGGCATTACATAAATATCATCTCAACCAATATCCTACCACTCAAATCAATTTTGTTTTTTGTGGAGTGTCCAAAAGTCCCTTCTTCTAATGAAAATTGGAGTTCGCAGCAATAGAACAACATTGCTGTTTACTGAAGGCGTTACCTATTATTAAAGCCTATTAAATTAGTACAAATGCATTTCCAGTTTTTAAATTCACATGGAACTCACGACAAAATGCGCCACATAACTGTAAAAATTAAATGCGTAGCTACAGGAATTTTTTGGAAGACGGAAAACTTTCTCTGAAATAGTAATCATCGTACAGTCAGAATTTACAGAGGAAATTTTTGAAGAAGCCTAAATTTTCCAAAGATTCGCATGCTATCTAGAAATCTTCTAGAGATCTGTAAAGCCACAAGTTCCTTCCAAAAACTACGTTTATTATTAAAATCTGCAACGGAGCTATTAAGTATGAAAGAGCCTTGTACAATTAGGACAATAACTGACAGCTAAGTACACACTAAGTACGGAAAGTTTGTCTTACGAAATGCACTGTGGTATAATATTCAGTTTATTGCACAGGCCACCAAAAAAAAACAGGCCTATTGACAACTCGAGGTCAAGAGAAGAAAATTGCAAGCCAATCTTTTGCTTTGTGTATTTCTCTTAAATTTCTAGCCTACACTTGTTGACTAAAGGTTAAAGTGTCCCTGGCAGATGAACCCGTTTACATAAAAAACTGTGCACTAATTAGCATAAGCATTTACTTCCTTTTATTATTATTAAATATTAAGTCTATTGATAATTACATTAACAAATTACCATATCAGTAAGCGATAATTAATTTTTTTCTTAAACGCCACTGAAGATTGGACATTTTATTTTGTATTACTTAGGTTGTTCTGAATTCTGAACTCTCCTCAATCGATTCAGCACACAATACTTTCAAAATAATACAAAAACAGATGAATACAACCACAACAAAAAGAGCTAAATCCTTCCTAACACCCTCACACACTAAATATGAACATTTTTTTCATTTCCTTCTATTTCATTACTTGTATATTTCACCAGTGGATCTTGTGTGATAGCATTAGTTATGAGATGGGAGGGAAATCATTTATAAATCCTGTAGTAATTACACAGTGAAGAGATACTAGCTAGCGTATTCCTACAATGCAGCACATAATAATTATTTACCACCTAAACTGTAACTCTAGCAAGTACAAGTCCTCCTTGTACTTCTGTAACCATTAAGTACCTACATATGTTTTCACAAAAATAGAATTTCCTTTTAGCAATTTAGCTGCAGCCACTCTTAACAATTACCTGTAGCTCTTCTTAACTTTATTTTGTATATGGACTAATACATTTAACATCTACCTAACTACCAATCCTACTTTCTTAATATTCAGTGTCTAAAAATGCAGTCAACAGTCATTATGCATTTTGAATACTTTCTGTTTGTTTTCATACAAAAAATGCTTTATTAAATATTCATTAACTGCACTTATTGTTAGAAAATCACTTCCTTACATTTTGTTATACATATACAAACGTGAACAATGCTCATCTTCTAATTTTGTCGCTTTCGTTTAGATGGGATATCAGACTAAACTAACATGGATTAATTACAATCTTGTGGATTGACAAAACAAAAAATGCAAATTTTCTTTTTCTATTTCTTTGAATAGCACTAACAAAAAATTAATAAGAATAAATGAAAAAGAAGATATTTAAATGTATAGAAATCAAAAGTTAAACGTAAAGCAGATTAAAAGAACCAATGAACGTATTCGCTATGACAACATTCATCGAAAGTTCACGTATTTTTCCCAGTAGTTCTCATTTTATTTAATCATTCAAGTTTCAAAACTCTCATTTCCCTCACTAAAAAACTTTTGATGACTTTTTAAACCAACTAAATGCAATATACTTTCATTTTAAATGATATTGATTACTCTATTTAATGTTTTGTAGACTATTCATTTAATAAAATTGCTTTTTGTATGGTAAAAATTGCAAAAATATCAATAAATTAAATCATTTTGATGTTTACAAAAAATTGCACAATTCTTTTTTTTTATAGGGTATATCGCCGATAGATCAAACATTAGAGTTTCTCTATCTAATTATATAATGCACTTTTAAATTGCAAACAACGGACCTGCATTTGGAAATGAAGTGTCCTAAGTTAATAATGACACCGTAATCCTTAGCAAAAAAGAAAAAAATAGAAAACCCCAGTAGAATTGTTAGTCTACAATAAAACATTCTGAGCTAACGAATACACTGACCGATTCCCAAAGGAAATCCTTCTTGTGAATGATGCTTACGAATTTACAACGTCGCCTGGGAATTTCAAGTGGTTGTTTGGCATCCGGTACCGTGATGTTAATAGCTAATTCTACTTTATTTTATATTTTAAATTTTAGAGAGATTATTACATCTATAATTTACGCAGATTAGCATAAATCACTAAGTAATTTATCAGGTTTTTATTTAAGGATTCTAGGAGTGTCGGTGCATATTTGCAATTGAATCCCGAATCTCACTTACTAAACTAGAAATTCCGTATCTAGCGTAGTTACGTAGATCTAATTGTAGCTAACAATTAATGAGGACCTTAAACGGAGATATTTTTCATATTTTCTACACATTTGCAATAAAACATGAAGATTAAAATTATTTGTAAATTAGTAACATAATTGACTCATTGATTTTGTTTTTCTGGTGCAATTAATAATCAATAGAGTAGTTGATTCTATTTATGAACTATTTATACAATGATTATGATGTATTTACTGGATTGTATTTTAATTGTTGAATGCTATTAAAATATATTATCTTAGATGTGTAAACTGCACTTAGTGCCCAAAAAATAGTACACTGCAACAAGGGAAACGCTCAATTTGTCGAAAAGTGTAAGTGTAGAAAGGATATAATGTCTGTAGCCCACTAAATTCATGTCTAGTCAGATAAATGATATTGGGGCTAAACAACTGTCCCTGGGCATAGAAATGTTGTGAAAACAAAAGTCAGTAAATGAAAAAAGGTTGATGTTTATGGTAAACGTAAACTACATATGTACATTGAAACAGTATAGATTCCCGTTTTGTCAAGCTAAAACAGGTTGATGTGTTTTTGTAACTGCCTGAAGTCATTGTTCACATTTGAAACAAAAACAAAAAACAGAAGAAGACTAGAATTGGCATGTAATTTTGAGTTGATCCACTACTCACAGATTTCCACGGAGAACAACAATTATAAACGGTTGCCGTTTCCATTTGTAACAATAAGTACAACAAACTTTTTATTATGACTGAATAGAATGAACAGATTATCTGAGGAAAAAGTGTAATATTTTGGAAATATTTAGCTCTAAATACATATCTGTCCCTAAACGTATGATATCTAGAGTTATTTTCTGTTACAATAAAAGGTCTAAGATTTACCTTTATCAAAGGTTCGAAGAGCTTTCTCGTTTTCTCGTAACTTTCTCTACACCATTTTTGTGCCCGTGATTGGAGGTGGTATTGCTGAGTCGCCCAGCGCTATTCTTACTCGTCACAACCGAATTAGAAGAAACAGATGCCTTATCCTTTACCTTTGGTTCTTTTTCCTTTTTGGATTTCTTGGTCTCCTTCGAGTCTTTGGGGCGGGGGGCGGAAGCCGCCGTAATCTTTTCCTTCGGAATTTTCACTTTGATGGGTCCCTGGCTTTGATTGCAATTCGGATTGGTGCACGGACCAAAACCCGGGCAACACGGCGTGCTCTGTCCTTGGGAATGCTGATTCTGTTGTTCCAGCCGACTGCTGCTCTTGCTCTTCGGCGGCTCCTCGTCCATCGAGCGCACGCGCTCCTTGTTCACGATCTTCACCTTCAACGTGCCCGACTGCGTGGGTTTGAGGGAGGCGGAGGCCTTGGTCCGGGCATCCTCCGCCGCTTCCTCCGACGTCCGCTTCGTGGACGACGAGTGTTTCTGTTTGGATTCCTTCTCTTTCCCGTGCTTCTCCGTCCCGCCGATGCTGATCTTCAGTTTGCACGGCGTCTGTTGTGCGGGTTTGACTTCCACGCTGTCGACGGTGTCGACGGAGCGCCGCTTCTCGCGCGACTTGTGCTTTTCGCTGCGCTCCTTGTCGCGGTGCTTGTCCTTCTTGTCCTTGTCCTTGTGCTTGTCCTTGTGCTTGTCCTTGTGCTTGTGCTTCTCCTTCTTCGACTTTTTCGACTTCTTGTGATGCTCGGAGCTGGAGGTCGTTTCGCTGGAGAGGGCTCTGGGGACGAGGGCGGCGGGGGCGTCTGTCGCAAGCGTCGTATCACTGAAATGTGTCGCTCCAGCGTTCGAACTATTGCCTTGAGCACCATTATGACCACTGTTACTGTTAATACTGAGAGCACTAGAGGAGGCGGAGAAGTAGGCGGAGTTGGCGGCTTTGAGGGAGGAGGAGGAGGAGGAGGAGGACTTCCCGCCCATCACCTCTCCCTTCATTGAGCCTATCGACGGGCTGCTATCACTGAGCGTTGGACTAAAGATCGAGCCTCTTGATAATTGAGACTTGCCGCCCAAGGCGTTAGCCCCAGGAGCGCTCTCTCCAAAAGGTTCGATTAATTCTGGAGGCTGCAGCTCCATGGACAACGAAGGTAAACTCAGCTTACTTATATCACTTTTTGAATCGTTGCCAAACGGAGTTATTGCTTCTGGAAGGTGAATCCCTTTCTGAAAGGCGGAATTCGTTCGGCGACTCTCTCGCGTAGGCGCCACGTGCGGAGGGGAGCCCTTGGAATTCATCCCTTTCTTATTCTCCAGCTCGTCGGACATCGAGGCAAAGCCCGGGCCGAGGGACGCATGGGCATCGGAGCGAGGGCGCTTGCTGCTCGTCGGATTCCGCATGTCCATCAATCCTTCCGTGTGCCGCCGTTTGTTCTTGTTGTCCGGCATGAGAGGGAGGGGCGGGGAAATCTGGAGCTGCTCGTCGTCGTTCTTCACAAAACCCGCCAGTTCCGCCACGCTGCTCGTCGTGCCGTGCAGACCCTGCTTATTTTTAAATGAAGGCACATTAGTCTCCAAGTTCCCGCTCCCGCTATTCATCGCCGGGTAGTACGAGTTATTCGCATTCACTTTAGACACAATTTGGTTGAACTGATCTTCCATGTTCTCCACTTTCACGCTGCTCAGGTTGTCGTTCCGGTCCACCACGTTCCCCACTCCGGACGAGCCCAAGTTGTTCAGTACTTGGCTGGGGGCGATCCTCTTCTCAGGAGCGTTGTCCGTCCGGTGACGCTGGTAGTAGTCGCTAGACATCACATTTTTAGACGGGACCGAAGGGTTCGGCTTGTCAGTGCGAAGGGCGGAGGGCTCACCGCCCGCTCCGAACGCCCCGCCATGCTCCGCCCACGAACGAGAATGATCTGCTCCATGAGCGGCTGCATGCGCGGAATTTGGCAGCTGTCCCCCTTGAACGCTCGACGGGTGATGTCGTAAATCTGTCAATTACAGTTCACAGGTTAATACAGCACTCCACTAAATCCGAATGCATAGACTAGAATAGGATAGGTTAGCTGTAGATTTGAACAGATAGATACCTTACAGTACTGGAAAACAGAGAGGAATGTACATAATATTTTAAATCAGAGCAATTTTATTAGCTTAGCCATGGCCAAAAGATGCTCATTATTCCATAGTGGAATGAGACAATAAAAATAGATTCATAAGCTTTTTCTTGGCTGGCTTCACAAATCTTATACTCATTATGATATCCTTGACAATCTGAATTCCATTACCCGGCTTCTCTGAGGGCCGAGGTCTCTGCTGTTGATTCGGATTCGGATTACTCCTTCGGTTCAGCATCTCTTCCTTCGTCCCGTATCCCTGTTATCGTACAAAACCCAATATTAAACTTCATTCACAACTCCAACGGAAAACCCAACCAATAAACCAATCGATAAAAACATTGCAAAATAAACCGTTCCATGCACAAAAAGGATTTGCTAAAACTTTCTTCGTTTTCTCATTACAAAGTAAGATAACATGCAACAATAATATAAATCGTGTCTTGACATGCAATTAATTGCATGTGAGAATTGAGAGTCTTGCAAATACTGTAATGGCATGAAAGTCTGAAACTTTGTCAGATTTGCAACAAAATGATTAGGTTACCTCGTGATAGGGCTTTTTGATGGGCGGAGGATGAGCTGACATGGAGTTTTTATTAGCACTGCCGCCGATGACGTTGGGCTTTGGCATGTTCATGTTGTGGGGAGGTTTGGACGGATTGAGTGGCGGTATTTTGGACGGGTAGCCGGCGTGGGGCTGATGGGAGCCAGGTGGCAAGGGCTTCTGTCCTGCATGAGTCTGACCGTGGTGGAGTTGAGCGTTCGGTCGGGCGCCGTGGGGGTAGGGCGGCGGGATGCCGTGCGGATGGTGGAGGGCGTTCGGGTGCTTGGCGTGAAGCGACTGGTGGCCGTCCTTCAACGTCTGCCCCGCCTGCTGATGCGACTCTTTGGCACTGTGGAGCGGAAATCCGTGGGGATGCGACACGTGGTACGAGGGCTTCCCGGCCGACGGGTGCACGTGCTTGTTGGCGCCGCTGGCTGGAGGTGGGCCGTGGTGTCCCGAATGCGGCTTCATCCCATGGTGAGGCATACTGCTGTGCGGCTTCGCTGACTTCGATGGCAGAATTTGTTGAGAGCCCGACGGCTTCATCGATGGAACTCTGTCATTCCCAGTCACAACAATTACAATCAATTAGCATACGAAAGAACACAAGACATTAATGCAAAATAAAATAAATTCGGGATTTTAGTAGAGGGAAAATTTGTTTATAGGTTAAATGGGAATTGTTACCGTTTCGAAGAACCAGCTGGTGACGGAGATCTTGACTTGGGGAAGTTCGGAGCTCCCGGACTTGTCGGATCTAAGCCTAAATGAGTAGGGAAGGAGCTGAGACTCAAGTTGGCTGCTCCAGACACCTGATTTAGACTCATCATTTTCTTTTTCAACCGAGATGGGGATTTGTTGAAAATCGTCAGAAACTCAGTTGTCATTGTTTCCAACTGCTCTGTAGTGACCGTATCATCCACATACCAAAACCAGTCTTTCCCTTCTTTTGAGCGTGGTATCTGATCATAAAGTTACAACATGAAAGTCTACTGTGCCAAAAGAATTCCTACTAAGCTTGAGTCAATGAAGTAGAGCTATACCTCCCAATTAGACCATTTACATGCTAGATGAATACAAACACAAGCGACTACAGTCGGTTTGTACTGCAGACACATGGTAGTCAGGTGCAAGCTATAAATAAAAAGAACATGCTATCAATTAGTTGTCCAATTTAAAATTCTTGACTCCTATAAATAAATAAAGTGGAGGAAAGGAAAGAGTCGTACCTGTTTGTAGCCATGAAGTAAGACGTTTGGGCTAAATCTTTGCTAGCTGTAATCCCAAAATCAATTTAAATTAGAATCTACCAACAAAACTACATTTTATCAAACCTTTTAGATTTTAAATTAAACAAACCATTACTATTAGAATCCTAGATCCTTTTGGTATAAAACTTATTTCTTCAACAAAGGCTAACACTAACAAATCCTTAACCCCTCCATAAAACAAAATTTCGACACACAAATGACTTAAATCCTTTGAAAAGAAGACAAAAGAAGAAGAAGGAGATTAAACACTACTGGCTTTGAAATTTGTGTCAGATTTAGTCAAAAACATTTGATGGAGGAGCTAAAGACTCTTCAACTTTGGGAGCGAATTAAATTTTCGACGAAGAAGGTCTCTAGGATTCATAATATAATCAATCCTTTACCTACTACAAGGCATTCTAAATTTATACCTCGGACTAATTGACAGCATTTGACCACGTGGGTGTGTGGATGATCAATGGCCACATCAAAGCCCAGAGTCTGAAGAAGTACATTTTCGTTCATGACCAATTCAGATGACTGTTCCAAATATTGCTAGAAAAAATCATTAGCAAAGTCAGACATTTAAATGCTACCGTCTGTATTATTTGCAAGCATTATTTTTAGAATGTAATATTTAAAGATCAAGAAAAGAATGTGACTGACTAACCTCAGACTTAATATCAATTTGAGGTTGGGTTTCTCGGTGCAGACAATAATGGGCAACTTTAATAACGTGCTCCAATTTCCTTGGCTGCTCCTCCACCTTCGCTGCCAGAAATATTGATGCCGTGGACACGGCATTTCGGTGGAAATGAGAAAAAGAATGAAACATGTAGAACCGATGCATGTACACAATTGCTGTGTTGATACAGAGCTGATTTCTAAAATACCCAATTAAAAATAGAGCACAGTCAGTAAAAACTTATTAAATGAGGAAATACAAATATCGGTGAAATGGAAAACTTACACTTGTAGCCTTTGGCCAATATCTTGAATGAAATTAGCGGATTGCTGACGGTAAGTTAGCTCCTTGTCTGAATCGATTCCACATTTTCGGCTAGGCGTGGACTCCAATTTCTCTTTGTCAAAAAACCACCTATTTGGAGAGTTGATGGTGACTGAGTCATCGCCTGAACTGTTTTCATCTATAGCCACCACAGCTGGGGCAGCCGCAGCGGACAACGATGTTTGCGACGACATCGCAATTTAATAGTTCTTAAGTATGCTAAAAAAACAATATAAAGTCAAATTAGTACAATTCGTAATGTTTACATACAATTTGTTAAGAAAATACAATCAGCTGTTCTTCAAACTAGGCGAAAATAAAAAACGCTTCCGCATACAATTGTACCAAAAGTAATTAAACGCCGGTCAACTGAATCTAATCAATATAAAAAACCAGTAAAAACTACATTTTTAAATGGAACGCTAATTTACTGTTACGACTATCAGATTTTAAATATACAAATTGTATAAAACAATGCCGAGGAGTCTTTGTAAGAATTGAACTATTTGGTACTCTAATAACATGTGATGTTGAAAAAATACTGAGTGACTCTAATCCTTTAAAAGCGTTACCAACAAATCCTGCATCCACCAAGAGTGACAATAGAAATAATTACTTATGAGCAATTAAAAAGGAAATAATAAAGTTGAATGCAAAGATATTGTTGTCATTGGATAGCATTGAATCGGAATGTTTAAAAGATAATACCTTCTCCAAAAAACACAAATCATGTCAATTAATGACTAATGGGAGTGAATTAATGATAGATACCCAAATTGGCAATAGTTTTTGAAATATATACTATGGTCACTGACACGGATGTTAGGTTAAAACACAAAAAAGGTGCACATGCCTCAAGGCACGCATGGAGCACTCTCAATTCAACATATAAACGCTGACAACAAACAGATGATTGGAGTTAGTAAAATCTAACAAACAAAACTAAAAAACAACGAAGTCTGAAAACTATTACTAGTACATAAAATGTAGTTGAAAGTGTGAATATGATATAAAAACGGATTTAAAGGGAAATAAATGCCAATTAAGCATTAGTGCTGAATGCCCACGCTGACCACGACCAACAAACACATGATACGACTACTGAAACACGTAGAATAGGGAAAATAGTTACGGAAGACACGGACCTTGTGACGCATTACCCACGGCACAACTCCCCTCTAAAAATGTGAACGGAATTGGGCAGAAAAGTGTTCAAATTTGGTCATGCTACGGCCCAAAAATGAAAATATTTCATGACCGTGACTGACTCCAATGCATGACTCACGAAATTCAAAAACCGCGCATTTCCTATGACACTGACCTCAATCATGTATCTGTACATGCCATACGTTAGGGACTAGCATTAGAATTTACACTAATAGGTATCATCTACGTTATTCTAACGTTATAGTTATGGCTATGGCATAATTTTTTTGTCGATAATGGCCTATTCTGCAAGAAGTTTCTCTATTGCTAATTCCGATGCCTAAAGTAAACTCTAATTGCGTTCTACATCAAAATGAGTTGTAGAATAGAAATTTAAAATGCAAATCCTAACTAATAGAATGATGATATATGATGAGAGCGATTTATTTGACTGCCTAAAACAGAGTTGTTTAATTGCCGATGAAATTGAAGCCACAAGTGACAAGAGAGGAAATGTAGTGATTTACAATTTTGAATATCTAATATCCGGAAATGAATTTCGATGGGTAGATTGTTTATTGTTTCTCATGAATGACAGATTTTGGATGCAGTAGCCAATGTATTACATATTTATTCAAGACTATTTGTTTTTTCTTGCATTGCACAGATATAGAATTGATGTATAGCGAATGAATGGTGAAACTCAACGAATGAACACAAAGCATACAAAAACATAATAAAATCATCTGCTAGCCTTTTTCAATTGAAAAATAAAGAAAAGGCAAAAAAGTGACGAATTGAGGAACTTAAGGTACAAGTGACCAGTTAGCTTTTAGGATTACAATTTCTTTTCTTACAGACATAAGGTGCTTTGATTTGGAGACTCCGACTCTGCACACTCAGGCGGGCCGGGCAATTCACTTTTCAAAGCGAATTATTCTCGCTAATTTAAACGACGAAAGAAAACTTAAAACTTTAGAGTGCACTTCACCGTCTTGGCTTTTCTACGAATAACTGCAAAATTGCGACTCTTACTAATAATTTAATTTTAATAATATTCTTTCACCAGGCACAACAAAAAAGAAAAGGTGTTTGTCTGTCTGTTTTGGTGTCCTCTACACTATAACTTGCGTCACTAACTATTACAGACATTCCTGCTATAATACATACAGCTCCAATCTATGCATGGCTATAGGTAAAAAGGAAAGTATAGCTTTGCTTCGAGCTTGCATTCATTTCCTACTATGCCTACTGCCTACACATAGCTCTACCACCATACATCCATCCTTTCTATATAACAGTTATACATAGCATTGCATTCTACGAACCAAGACCAACATTCAACATATATAAAGCGGCTAAAACTTTGCTTGCATATTATAATATTGCCGTGATCGAATCAAAGGGGAAAGCTGTATTGAAGAGCCCCCAGCAGCAGCGGCCATCCACCACCACCGAAAATAAATTAACCGCTGAAATCATCAGCCACCGCCTCCGGTCTAAAATAATTACTTCACCGATTTTTGGAAATTTTCGATTTTACCCCAAAAAACGCCATTTTATAAATTCTGTGAAATTTTATATCCTTTAGGCTTAAAAGCCAAACAATAAAATTTTATTGTGATTGTAGACAGGAAAATAATACCTTATGGTTTATCTGCTTTAATGCTTAAGATTTTTTTTTATTTCCCAAACAATAATTTAATTTAAAATGCCTGAGCTGTGACGACCACAACCGATGTAGATCGTCTGGGCTTACAGAGCGCAGAGGAACCGCCGCTTTAAAGTTTCACGGCTGGGGCTTTTTTCTAAAGAAAGCCTTAAGCTAATACTCACGTCAGAGGAATCCAAGTCAGTT
>JAAAYG020042924.1:0-12667 GCA_009936455.2 Tomocerus minor
ATTTAGTGGTATAAAATATTAGAAACCGCTTCTACCAAATTTTTTTAAAAATAATACTACTTCCGTTAATGTTTTTCAGTAAAGCTGTGTACAGGGTAGCCCTACTAGGGCGAGCTTTCTGTTACGGCTTGCCGTTAGCTTTTACTATTAAAACATACTACCTGTGGTAGCCGGCCTACAATACAAGGAAAAACATTACTTTACTAAAAACCTATAACATTGACACAAGTTTTTGCTGTCCTGAATGGAATAAAAGTTAGCATACAAAAGGTTGTTTTTCCCTGAAAGTAAAATTGAATCAAGTTACACTAAATTATGCATTTGTCATAAACTAGTATTAATATAGCAGACACTTTTATTCAATACGATTTCAGCATTAAACTCTACGGTCCCAATGTTGTGGACATGTTGGCGATAAAAAATATATTCTCATATTGCCAATTTACATTTTTTACTATTAAAACACACTACCTGTGGCAGCCTATCTACAATACAAGGAAAGAATTCACAGACACCGTACGTCTTAAAGTAGTTCTAAAGAGAATTTTTTACAAAACAAAGGTTTATGTACTCTTAAACAGTGAATCGGAAGTCGTAGAGAGTATGTTATTGGAAACCTACTTATAGCTATTACTTTGAGCGAATAATATAAGTTTTAAGTATTGTCATATCAGGTTTCTATTTACCAACTCATATTTATCGTTTGGCTTACTAGTACATTACCTCACTTTCTCTTTATCGGCTCAAATTTTTTGCCATCTTCAGAAGAGTTTTAGACGAACTCTTCTGATATCTTACTTATAAATTCATACAGCTAAAACAGGTTGCTGAAATAGTTTTATCATGTCAAAGAATATCGCGTTATAAATGAACATTGACAATATTAAGAATAATTGATCATTATTCGTTAGGGTTGATTGCAGGAACACTGGATTTATAGAAAGTTTAAAATTGCACTGCGTATATCCCTGAAAAGCTAAAAGCTCTTCGTAGTTCATCAGTAGAATTTAATGGTATAGTCACATACAAAAATATTGTAGCCTATAACAAAAAACATTGAGTGTAACGAAAATATTGTAGCATAATATAAATCCATAGTTGAAACAACAGACATGACGACAATTCTAATTAGAGACAGTCTTTATAGATCAGCGCAATTTACAGGGATGTGCTATTTTGGGGCCTATTCATTTAATAAAATAGAAACAAAATTGGAATCCTTACAAAGTCGAAAAAAATTGTACTGGTGGTATATTTCAAATATTGTATTGGTAATTAGTCTGTCCTACTTATCACTATTTTTGCTTGCGGAAGTACTGATTCCCAACTTTGCAAAAGAAATTGGATTGGTAACAACGATGGTCGTATTGCTTTTGGACATATTACTAGTAACGTCAATGTCTATCAATTTTCCATTTTTGGTGGCATTCGATGATACTCTCTACACAGTTAATTGCATTTTCTCTACAGATGAAAAATTTCGGCGTAAGTTTGTCCAATTCATTTAAAATACGAACATTATTTTATTGCTTCATTGTATAATAACGGAAGTCCTAATGCGATGTTAAATAATTTAAACATAAAATATGCAAATTAAGTTATTGTTTATTATTTACTGACTGTAGAGCTATTTGCAGAGGAACTGGAAGAAAGACGCTCTTCTAAAATCGATTTAATTGGTCTAGCCACAAATATGATAGCACCAGGGATCGTTTGGATTCTAATATTATCTCCTGGTGTCTTATTTATTTCCACAAATCATTTCATTGGACCTTTCTTCGACTTTTTGGGACTTTCTTCAATCAAAAATTGGACGGAAACAAAAATAATGCTATCATTCGGCATATATTACATCGGGATTGTCGTTGCATTGGCTCTGAACAATGTAATCAACTTAGTGATTTATTACTTTTACTCCATGCAAATAATGACTGGATTGATATCCAGAATCCCAGGAATCACTTCCAAGAAATTGAACATGCACAAGGCTACCCGTTTGTATAATTCCTTGTATCTCCTCTCAGTCATTACGAATGAAACACTTGCGTACGTTGGGCCACCGTTTTTTCTTTCTGTCATGGGATTTACTATTATAGCTTATTACGGAACAATTAGAATGTACACCAGACTTGGTATGCCATTTTATCTGTTTATGCCAATACTATCTATTTGTGCATTTATAGTCGAAGTAATGTTTATGACAATGGGAGCCAAGCCAAATATCCATTCAATCGAATTTAAGAAAAATTGGCTGTTGTATGTTAACCGTTACACTTCGAGGAAACTAAGAGCGTTGAGAATGATTAAAATTGAAGTCGGGCCAATGTATTATTACGATCGTAGAGCATTTCTTAACTACATGTTTGTTGTGTGTAACTATACAATTAGCTTAATCTTAGCTGTAAAGTGAACATATTTATTTAGTAAAATACAACTATATAGTAATGGTCAGTAGGGATTCTGTCTTGCAAGTATTCCGACAAAAATAACAAGAATATGCTGCAAAAATAATTAATTAATTACTATGATGTATTTAATTGTCAGCATCTTTTACTTATCACTTGTATGAACGCAAATTATCGAACTTTTCGAAACTTTAGATTTCCACTTTCTCTTCTTGATGGAAAAACATTGTACTAGAAGAAAATGAGATAAAAACATTTTATTTCGGGAAGCTATACTAGCAGAACAATGCGCACGCTAAATTGAAACACGCTGGGACAAGTTCTGTATAGTTTCTGCCATCTGCATTTGTAGATGAAAGTGATATTGAAATAATGTTAATGTGCATGTGTGGATGTTATTTATATTTACAATATTCATTAATAGCTTACCTAATTGTGTCAATACCTACGCATGTGGCTTTTAAAGTTGAAAACAACAACACCACATTACTTTGGTCAATCTTTGCAATGCAACCTGAAGATATGTTATAATTCTAGTTGTTTATTTAATCCTTATTAGATGTAAAGAATAAAGAATTTATTATAACTTCATAACTCCGGACACCGACTTCATTTTTAAATTATTCATGGAGCAATGTGCAACGTATCTGGTAAATGATTTCCTAGCTTAAAAATGCATTGGAGTTGATCGTTATGGCTAATCCTACAAATATTTATTAGTCACTAAAACTGTCTTTTAGTAGGTTTTAAAATGCTACTAGTGTTATTGATTTTGGTAATACATATACAGAGATAGAGAGTTACTTTGTGCTTAAAAAAATAAAGTTTAGTTTGTGCAGAAATAAACCATCATTTACAAATTGATTATTATTTTACACTGCAATGTATTTAAATATGAACTGAATGTCTCAATTCATACACCTTTTCCCTCGACGCTTCATTTTCCTATTTAAATTCATTATTGACTACAGACTAGCAGTCTTGAAATTGTATCCGTGTTTTATATCCTGTTGTTCTATCCGTGTCCTTTAATCCGTATAACTTAAAAACTCTTTTTGGTTTTTCCCATAAGCGTCATAGGAAGTGAGAAGCTGATCACATGTTCACCCATATCTTTGATGTATTCATATTAATTTAGTAAAATCAATATTCAGCCAGTCAGCCAATCCTTCTCTACCGTACAGCTATTGAAAATTTTTGTTAAATTAAATACCACATAATATATATATGCAAGGTAAACCAGCAAAGCCACTCTCGATATGAACTACATTTGAATTATTGAAGAAGAAATGGTGAACATTCCCATATTATAAAAATATAATGGTCGGTCGTACTAGTCGTTCACATCCAATCACATTTAATGCAATTCTAGGGAAAAAGCGTCTGCTCGATCAATGTTTGCGCGGCGTAAGGCGTAATTGTGCTGGCTGTGTAGCTGTGATTCCCACTTTGATAATTTTAGAGTAAAGAATTGCGAAATGGAAATACAAAAAGTAAGTAATTGAATGGAATGGCGTATAATGGCCATGGCAATATCAGAATTCTTTTGTTGCATTTTGTGTTAGCGTATATGTTGAAAAATGTGGAATGTATTAAAGCCATTGCATATACGGATTAAAACTTCAGCATATTCCCTTGCATTTAAAACGATAATCCCAAATTAAATATTATGAAACAATAACTTTTTCCGATATATTTCAATGCGCAGAAATCGAACGTTTTCCGAGTCATGTTGGTACGCTGCATGGTACCAGTCAGTTGAAACATAAATGGCATGGAAAAAATGTTTAAATATAAAACTGAAAATTATGTGTTCAAGCTTCAACTTTCTCGAATCATATACTCAGCCAAAATAATTAAAAGACGACGATTATATTGATGATTTAGCATGTTTTTGAAGATATTTAAGGTCCTGCAGAGGCTTTCTTACCGTTTGCCAAAAGTTGCATTACCTACTCAAATTCTACACCTGTTTAGTTGCACCATATTAAAAAGTAGGTATTTTGAATAATTGTGTAGTGTTTCCAAAACCTGCACCTTTATTCAATACTGCAGATTTCCTTTCCTTGAAAAAAAAACATTACTTTAATAAAAACCTATAACATTGACACAAGTTTTTGCTGTCCTATGAACGGCATAAAAGTTAACATACAAAAGCTTGTTTTGAATGTTGAAGTGAATCAATTTAAACTAAATTATGCATTTGTCATAAACTAGTATATAAATATTGCAGACACTTTTATTCAATAGGATTTCAACATTAAACTCTACGGTCCCAATGTTGTGGACATTTTGGCGACAAAAAGTATATTCTCATAATGCCAATTTACATATTAAAATCCACTAGCTGTGGTAGCCGGCAGACAATACAAGGAAAGCTTTCGCAGACACCGTACATATTAAAGTAGTTCTTGAAGAGGAATTTTACAAAACAAAGGTTTATGTCAGTGTTAAAAAGTGGATCGGAAATCGTAGAGATCCGGTAGACTCACGAAACAAAAAGTTTAAAAGTTGAAGCAAAGGAAAGAATCTTTAATCTCATACCCAGGGTTGTATATTGTCCGGATGAAATTCAATTTTATCATTTACCATCCATAAAAACCACATGGACAAAATTGGATAGGATGAAATTCCATGTTAATTACTATTTCATCCGGCCAAAACACAAAATTAAGGTGGATAAAACCAATTTCATCCTTTGACCAACCCCTTCATTTTATCCACCGCAACCCTGCTCATACCTCGCATCTATCGTGAACAACCAACATGTTCTGTTCAGATTAAATCGATTAAATATCAAATATGTCTATCGCTCATACACTGCATTTTTGAGGAAACTTCTACTGGTGGCATGGCAACATCGTGTCTCATCCCATGAAGTAAAAGATTAAACTCCCCGGTTTATTAAACTAAACACTAGGCTAGGGCAGGTTAAAAGTTAACTCTGGAGGTTAAAACTCTCAGCCAATGAAAATATCGGAAAATGACGTGGTAGCTTAACCTTAAGATTAAAAAGTTAAAACTTGACGTTTTAACTTTTTAAACTTTTTTACTGGGTTTAACGAGAATATCTTGAGTGAGCAGAATGTGTACTGTCGTAGCCAGCGCTACGGATTGTGAAGATTATGACCAATATCAATAAACACACCTTACTACATGCATTTGCTGGAATTTGTTTGGATTTACTTCAATTTGTTTGGATATGTTCGGAGAATTTTACGGGTCGAAATTGTACCGTTCCCAACTCTAAAACATGGCTTCCGAGCATTCGGATATGTAACTTCTGTGTTCGGATTCGGATTCGGATATGTACCATTCGCAGTCCGATATGTACCATTCGGAAATCGGATATGTATTATTACCCCAACCAGATCTATGATGTATTCGTATTCAGTAAAATCAGTATTCAGCCAGTCAGTCAGTCCTTCTTTACTCTACAGCTATTACAACTTTTGTTAGAATAAATACCACATACAAGGTAAACTGGCATGTGCTAGTTCATATCGAGAGGGACTCTCGATATGAACTCCTTTAGAATAGTTGAAATAAAGGTGAAGCTTCCCCTATACTATAAAAATATATTTATTTATGACGTACATAGCCAATCACCTTTAATGCAATTCTAGGAAAAAAGTTGCTGCACGATCAATGTTTGGCGAACGTGGACTCCAATGTAATTTTTAACTAGAAAATATTTTACCAGATATATTGCACATTTCTCTATAAATAATTTAAAAGCGAAGTCGGTGTCCACATAAATTCTTTATTCTTTAGATCTAAGGATCAAATTATACAAGAATTATCAACATATATTCAGGTTGCATTTAAAAGATTGACAAAAGTAATGCGCTATTGTAGTTTTTAACTTTTAAAGCATACACGCGTATTATACAAATGAGAAGTAGAAAATGCTGCCAATTACATACATCCCAGTAATTAATTAATTATTTTTACAGAGTATTCTTGTTATTTTTGTCTGAGTTTTTAAAAAACAGAATCCCTACTGACCATTACTATAGTTGTACTGTGCGTTTCTTACCACCAATAGACAGTATATAGACATCCATGGCCAGGTTTACAATCAGGGTTGTAACTTGTATGTACAATGTATGTTGTCCGGAAGAAATTAAATTTTAATATTTTATCCATCCATGTAAAACCCTTGGACGAAATTGGATGGATGAAATTCCATGTTAATGACTATTTCACCCGATCAAAACACAAAATTAATGTGGATACAACCAATGTCATCCAATTTTGACCAACCCATTCATTTTATCCACCGACACCCTGCTTACAATGTTGTCACTCAATGTTAGTAAATAACTAGGTTGACTTCAAAGCTAAAATTAAATTAATTGTATGAATGGACACAATGTACATGTAGCTAAGAAATGATCCACGATCGAAATAATACATTGGTCCGACTTCTAGTCTGATCATTCTCAAAGCTCTCAGTTTTCTCAATGTGTAAGGGTTACAATACAACAGCCAATTTTTTTTAAATTCAATAGAATGGACATTTGGCTTGGCTCCCGTTGTCATTACCAGAACTTCTGTCACAAATGCACATATGGATAGTGTTGGCATAAACAAATAAAATGGCATACCAAGTGTGCCGTACATCATGATTGTTCCGTAATAAGCTATAATAGTCATTCCCATGCCAGCCAGAAAAAACGGTGGCGCAATGTAAGCAACTGTTTCATTCATAATTACTGAGAGGAGGTACAAAGAATTGTACAAACGGCTGGCATTGTACATGTTCAATTTCTTGGAAGAGATACCAGGGATTCTGGATATCAATCCCGTCATTACTTGCATGGAGTAAAAGTAATAAATCATCATGTTGATTAAATTATTCAGAGCCAATACAACAGTAATCGCGACGTAATATATGTAGAGGGATAGTTTTGTTTTTGTTTCTGTCGCATTTTTGATTGAAGAAAGCCCCAAGACGTCAAAAAGTGGTCCAATGAAATGATTTGTGGAAATAAATAAGACACCAGGAGATAATATTAGAATCAAAACGACCCCTGGTGCTATCATATTTGTGGCCAGACCAATTAAATCGATTTTTGAAGAGCGTATTTCATCCAGTTCCTTTGCGAATAGCTCTATAGTCAGTAAGTATACAATCTTTAAATATTTTATAATTTTTATATAACTTATTGAACAGAACATATGCTTGTCGTTATTATTCAACGAAGCAATAATATAATGTTCTTTTTTTAAATGAATTGGACAGACTTACCCCGGAATTTTCCATCTGTAGAGAAAACACAGTTAGCTGAGTGGAGAGTATCATTGAATGCCATCAATAATGGAAAATTGGCACACAGTGCCCCTGCTGCTAATATTTCGAAGAGCAAAACGACCATTGTTGTTACCAATCCAATTTCTTTTGCAAAGTTGGGAATCACTACTTCCGCAAGCAAAACTGTTGATAAGTAGGCTGGAGTAATTACCAATACAATATTTGAAATATACCACGAGTACATTTTTTTTTCGACTTTTTAGTTATTCTAATTTATTTTCTATTTTATTGAATGTATAGGACCCAAAATAGCAAATTCCTGCAAATTTCGCTGATCTATAAAGACCATCTCTGATTAAAATTGTTGCCATGTCTGGTATTGTAACTCCGAATATATTTTTTCAGCTTGAAATGAAGTTTCAGCTATATGTATTTTATAAGAATTCGACCTTCTGATTTGAAAAAAATTTGTGCCGATGAAGAGAAAAGTGAGGTAATACGTACGAGTAAGCTAAAAAAATAAATATAAATCAGTCATGGTACCTAATTTAAAACGTAGGTTTTAAATGAATGATTTAGTGAAACTTGATTTCCCATAAAATTATTCTTCAAGAACTATGCCTTTCATACGCTCCTGTGCAAGTTTTCCTTCTATTGTCGGTCGGCTAGACGGCTACCACAGGTAGCAGGATTTAATATTTAAATTGGCATTATAAGAATATATTTTTGTGCGGAAATACCGATATCGTTGGCACCGTAGAATTTAATGTTGAAATCATATTAATTAAATGATGTGTCCGCAATATTTTTACGTGTGCAAGACAAATGAATAATTTATTGTGTAATTTAAATCCCCATAACTTTCAGAGCAAAATAAACGTTTTGTATGTTAAATTTTATGCTATTCAATCAAGTCAGGCTAGAGCTTGTTGTAATGTATTATGTTTTCAGTAAAGTGCTTTGTAATAAGTAATATTATTTTTCCCCCGAAAGAGCACTGTTGTAGACTTTGATCACACAAGAAATACTCAGTTATTCCAATAACTACAATATTATATAGTGCAACTAAACAGGTCTAGAATCTGTGTGTTGCAATTTTTGCCAAACGGCAAAGAATGCCTCTGTGGAGGACCTTGAATATCTACAAAAACTTGTTAAAACATCAAAATTGCATTTTAATTTTTCTTTTTTAACATTACTTTTTCCTAATAATAATATTTAATTTGGGATTATCGTTTTAAAAGCCAGGAAAGATGCTGAAGTTTTAATCCGTACTGTAATATTTTAATACGTCCCTAGTTTTTCAACATAAACGATATAACACAATACAAAATGCAATATGAGAATTCCAATATTGTCATGGCGCATAATTCCATATGCGCGATGTCGTTGCTCTAAATAGCTAACGGGGCTAAAATTACTGATTTTGATAATACGGTACAGAGATAAAGAGTCTATTTGTGCATAGCTGTTAATTTTGTTGAAAGTTAATACAAAAAAGGATTTAGATGCATTCAAATTAAATTTTTAGAAAATAATTTTTAAGAGTTGTTTTGAACTTCTCTCAATCAGCAATGTTACTAATTATTATGCGGAAGATTATATTTTTTCTATGTTTTACTTGCAGAAATGCATTTCTCTGATTTTCCTTGTATAACTAGCACATGGCTTTATAATTTATATCTCAGAAACTGACGCGAAGGTCTTAAGCAGCCTCTTGTGAATACATAAATAGACATGTTTATCGTTTTGGCGACCAAAAAAAGTAAATATTAATGAGTCCAATCGGACTAATTGCTCTCTAAGCTTTGGTTAGTTATATCAATGAATATTTCTTCATTTCCACTGAAGAGCACTGAAGTCACAGCTTAGTAGAATTACTACAAATAGTTCAATAATACCATTTCATACTACATACTTAAAAACAGTCCGCCCGCGTCACAATGACCAAAAGTCGCCGAAGTGCAGTTAATTCGAACGTATGTTGAATCATGTTGAATGTAAATAAATAAGTATAGGTTCACGTCTACCACTTTAATTGCTACAGATATGCTTTTAATGTAATAAATATTACCAAGCGATACAATGGGCAATACAAATTAAGTAACTAACTTCCTATTCCTTATACGATACAAAATTCGGGTTCCGAATGATATACCGACCAGACGCTAAGAAACCCTGCAATGGGATTATATTATAATATATTTATCTCTGTAGGTAAACCCAGATGTAGCAATTTGTATTGAGTTATAGAAACAGTGGTTGAGATAATTAGTCTATAATGAATGTAATACTTAAGCTAATGAGAACAATAAATCATAAAAGCAAACGACCCGTGTATGAACATGAAACTTTTATATTGACATTCACAGAGACGTAATTAACTCGTTCCCAGACATCCGGCACCCACAAAAATGTTTGCTTCATGATACATTTCTACTGACAGATGTCAAATCTATAAAAGATATTACCTAAAAATGTAACCTTCTTTAATACAATTATTTTAATTATTTCCATACTATAGACTCAATCACTACAAAAAAGTCATTCCGAGGAAGACTAAAGGCGAAATCGGTCACATAATAAATCATGACTGGTTAAGTATACCAGCTTACTTAATATTTACTTTGGCAAAAATTCAGCGGCATAAGGTAGAACTGACATAAACAGTCATTTAGGGCTTAGAAGGAAATTGCCAGTAGAAATGAAAACAAACATGCTCAGTTTCAGTGAAAAAGTGCTTTAACCTGTCAACAAATTAGTAGCGTTACTAAATTGATACAACTCCACTAGTAATTATTATATAAAATATTACAGTGAAAGTCCCGACCTTAAAGAATTATAAGAAAAAACGAAAATGTATTTATCCACAACAATATTTATATTAGTTTTAGGAATTCCATCCTTTGAGACTCTCAAATCACCTTTCGTGAAACAAGCATCTCAATTTCTAGCCGCACTTCTGACGAACCATTTTCTGGATTGCAATATTATTTTTGTACACAATTCAGATATTTTGTTTCAAGAAATTTTCAACGAATTGTTAATGAACAGAAATCATATTTTTGACCAAAGAGATTTCTACAACATTAATCTACTTGAAATTAAACAATCCTTTAGATTTCATTTGATTTCTTCATCTAGAAAAACGGGAATGAACAACCACTGCGCATTAGTTTTATCAATTGTCAAGAAGTTTTCCTTGGAAATGCAAAAAGCATTTTCTGTTTTTATGACACCTCATTTGAAATCATTAACGAAAAAAGACGAGGACCATTACATTTTTATAATGGAAAGAGCAAAGGAATTTATTCGCTCAGAGTTTTCCATGGAATACAAATATAAAATCATTTTGTTCCAAGATTCAAGAACGTTCAATATGAAAAGTTGTAGTGTCTGTTTCTACTGCTCAGCGGGCAATCCAAAAATAATTGACATGGATTTACCTTTTTCATCTTCCGAGGTCGACATGGTCAAATTATTTCCAGATTACACGCTAAATGGCCATGGGCACGATATAATTCTAACTGGTGCGACAAAAGTGCGATTTCTACTGGAGTTGGAAGAAGTGAACGGGATTTACCGGCTGAAACGCGGCTACGCTAAAAATGTCGCCGAGGAGATGGTGGGTCATTGGAACTTTACATTAAAAGTAATTGCTTCACTAGGAGGTGGAACTGGGGTCAAATTACGGAATGGAACATGGGTGGGTGGTGTTCGAGATGTTTTAGACGGTCGTGCAGATATCGGAACCCCGACAAGCGTCAATTTACCCCGATTTTCTGTAGTGGGCAGCACTGCTCCTTTCACCGATATTGGTGTCATCTTTGCAGTGGGACAGCCAAAATTGAGTTACACATGGAAAAGCATTTGGTACCCACTTTCGACTATGCTCTGGATATCTCTAACAGTTTCTACAGTCTGCATTTTGCTAATGTTTAAAATAATTAAGAAACTGGAGACAAAAATGAAATCTCCCTCTTATTTTGACAAGGATCAAGTGATGAACATTATTGCATCTCTATTGGATCAAAATATGTCCTATCCATTCAGTGCTTCTTCTAGGCTTGTCTGTATCGTCTGGCTGTTTGCCGGTTTGATCAGCAAGACGCTTTACCGCTCTAAACTCGTTGTAATTATGACTCTCCCGATTTACGAACACATTCCACGAACTTTCGACGAATTGGCAATGTCAACAAATTATGAATGGGGACTGGAGGCGGGAATAGTTGGCGGTGTCGCTATTCCATATTTTAGAGATGGAGAAAAAAATCTCAAATACATTTATAGTAAAATGAAAAAAGGAGACGAGGACAAATGCTTTACCAGAGCTCTTGAAAACAATTTCGCCTGTATTTCATGGGATGGGGAAGCGGAATTTTTTCTCCATCGTAATTTTAGCGGAAATCAAAAAATCCCCCTAATCCTTTCCAAAGAGTTCACTGCTCCTGCTCACTCTGCCTTCTGTATGAAGTCTAGAAGAATTTTTCGAACTAATTTCGACAAAATCGTTAATTCTATTCGTGTTGCTGGTCTCATCTTTAAATGGAAAGCAATGGATTTAAATAATGAAAGAAATCAGCATCTGATTTGGGAGAAGGAAAATAACATAGAGGCCGAAAAGATTCGCAGCGGACCATCAAAACTAGTTTTAAATAATTTTAAAGGACCATTTTATTTACTTTTTGCGGGCATCTTTCTCTCCCTCTTTGTGTACTTTGTTGAAATTTCAATCAGAAAAATTAATAGTATAGTTTTACCAGTACAATTTCAATGGCTCAAGTTAAGAATTAATAATTAAAGCGCATTGAGTACAAACAATAAACGTATTAATATTGTTGTAATTGCTACTGAGACATATAGTTTAATTCGTAGCAAAATTATTATTACAGATAAAAAATAACATTTTGTTTGATCCATATTCCTTCTACTCCAAATCCATTATTTAACGAATATAATGTAACTGTCTAGTAGTCGCGACTTGTTAGTATCATGAATTAATAAT
>JAAAYG020042935.1:0-12666 GCA_009936455.2 Tomocerus minor
AGGAGTTTCTTTTTGTGGAACAGTTAGTTGGTTTTTCGAGTTAGGGTTTAGTCAGGTTTGCTGTTTACGTTTGTATTATATTGTTTCTCGAATTCATCAAGTTTATTCAGCTTTTTGACTTTTATTTTGGGGATCCAGTACTTCGTTGACCTTCTGGAATTTTAGACTGCAAACTCAGGAACTTGGACTTTAGTTTAAACTTTTAATGCAAAAGGTTCTGCGAAGGACGCTGGAAATTAGTAACAAGTCAAACAACGAACTGAAAAGTGTAATAATAAGGTAAATTTTATTTATTTAGCCTTTATCCTGTGTCGGAGCGGAATATATAACTAATTTTTGTATTTATTTTAAAAAGTTCTTTGGTAGACATAATGATATCAGATATGATTAAACTTGGAAGTTACTTCGACTGTAATTGAATGCTGTTGTTGGTTTCAGATATCCAGTAGGGACGAATCGGGAATCAAAATTGAAAATATGGAGGAAGTAAAGAATCCGCAAGTTACAACGACCCCAACCCCATTAAAGAGGAATAGACAGCTGTTTTCAAAATCTGGAATGAGAAAGGGGGCAATGCTCAAGTTTCTGATTAAAAAACCGAAAATGGAGGTGGAAGAGGTCATTGATTTAGACTCAGATGGCGACTCACGACCGAAAATACCTCAAAGCTCTGTTCAGACCAGTAGTACTCAGCAGGACTCGGATACAGATGATGATTGTATGATTGTGGAGGAAGTCTCCCGGGAAAACAAGATTCAGGTCATTGATCTGTCTTGGGACGAAGAAAGTGTTCAACCTTGCTCAACCACTGAAAACACAAAAAGTAAAAACCTGAACGGGGAAGCCGATCCAGTTCATACTCCGGCTCCAGATGTAAAACCAGAAAATATTAACCTTGCAGCATCTCTACAAACATCGACGTCACATCTGCTGGACAATGGAAGTCATATTCAGCTGAACGCTAGTCCCCAAAATGTTGAACCTCTTCGAAAAGACGCTGAAATAAGTACAAACCTGAAGGAAGAAGTTGGACGACGGCTTGCGTTGATTCCCAGAGGTTTGCAAATTAGAAACCTCCTAAACTTACAGGAGTCAGCTGATTTGACTTTGAAAGGAAATGTTACTCGTCCTCATTTATCTGAAGCTCCTCAGGAAATTGTTGATATTTCAGATGATGATGAAGTAATTGATCCACCAGTTAGAACTTCATTGTCTCTAAGAAGCAATAAATCGATCGGATTTACTGTCAGCATCGAAAGTGACGACGAGGTCATTCTAATTGGCAATGAAGTAAATGAGTCGTCAGTTCCATTTGCTGAAGCGATTGATGCCAATGCGAATGCTGAACTTGGCGAAGATGATGCTTTTAGCATGTACGACATTGCCCGTGCACGTGCGGAAATCCCAGAAGAGACGGGAAGGAAGAACGAAAGTTCCAGACCCCAACTGGAGAGAAAAAAGAAACCAGCTGCTCTCTCGGAAATGCTAGCATCGGAAACATTAAATGAAGTGACTGAATTAACTAGACAGCTACCGCATGTTTGCGAAACGTCGCCAATGTCCATGGCTCCTAATGCTAACGAATCCGGGAGGAAAGAACCAAGGATTCAAAACCCGCCTGATATAACACAAGACATAGAAATAAATGCAAGTGGCAGGTCGGTTCATCTCGAAAAAAATCCAGGCGCTTCCTCCAATGACAACAACGAGCCGGATTCAAATTTGTCGGCCAAGAAATCCAATGAACCCGACCATTTGCTACCGTTGTGTGAATTAGAAAAAAACCTCGCGCACTCGACACCTTTAAAGACCACAATGAATAACAACCTTCGTTTGGCACCCCTAAAACGACTGGAAAAAGTCCAGTATTCAATTATACGTCAACAGACACCTGATGTAACACAAAAAAGTACAACAGCGGAGGAGGAAAATTCCGAAAACTTACCAGCAACACCTCCACTCGTTATACTCAACAGTTACTCAGTCCGACAACTAGAGTTTTCTACTGAGAATGCTAATATTCAACGAGTACCTATGCAGACACCATCATTGGTGAGCAGTGGTGTCCAGAACGAAAGCAATGATCATATACAAAATAAAATCATTAACACTAATACTCCTGCTCCGGATGCTCCGCAGAGAAAAACGCAGTGTAGAAAAGATTTTAATGCTATGAAACCATCTGCAAAGGTGCGTTTTTTTTCATTTAGTTATTCTGGTTTTTTATGTCTAACTGAAATGTAGACGTACTATGACACTGTTTATTATTTGTCAAGGCATCACAAGTGAACAAGAAGGTATCCATAGACGTCCTAAAAGCCCGAATGCAGAAAAAATCTTTAGGGAAAGGAAAAAATCTAAATGCTATGAAAACTTCTTATAGGGTAAGTTTTTTCATTTAGTCATAATTCTGTCTTTTTTGTCGATTTATACATTTGTAATGCTAAGTTTTTTGAAGTCTGAACGTTCTATGACAATGTCTGTTTATTGTTTGTCACAGACATCACAAGTAAACAAGAAGGGAGGGCAAGCCGTCCTAAAAGTTCGAATGCAGAAAAAATATTTAGGGAAAGGAAAAAATCTTAATGCTATGAAAACTTCTTATAGGGTAAGTTATGTCATTTAGTCAGAATTCTATCTTTTTTGTCGGTTTATACATTTGTATTGCTAAGTTTTTAGCAAAGGAGTACAGACTAATTGAAGTCTGAACGTACTATAATATGACACTGACTGTTTATTATTTGTCACAGACATCACAAGTAAACAAGAAAGGATCCATAGACGTCTTAATGAAGAAAAAATCGTTCGGGAAAGCAGCAGGCTTAATTTTGAAAGAATTCGTTGACACAAAGCAGCTGCCAAAGGAAGATCATGTGGCGGATCTAACGTGTTACACCTTAAATTGCAGTCGAGTAGCCAAGGATGTACAACTAGCGGTCATCAATATCTGGGAACAGATATATTCTGCTATTCCAATAAACACTGCCACAATTAGAAATTATTACAGCAATGTCCTGTCTAAGATTGAAATCCCAGAGGAAGAGGTACGTTTTGTGAACATCATAATAGATATTTGAATTAATTTAAAGAACAAAGATTTGATATAATTGATGACGAATTTGAATGTTTACAGAAATGTGTACTAAGGCGAGACGTCCCAGATGGTTATTCGGATTTCCTAGTCCTAGTCATACAAGCTGCCCGAAACCAGTGTGTGCATAATAATAAAGATGCACCCATCAATAAATTTCTGGAAATTTGTACTTCGATTTTTGATCAGGAGTACAAAGAATTCTACTTGGCACAGGATGTTAAGCGTATTCGTCCTCTGATTTTGGAGCTGCTATGTAGCGACTATATGCGCAATTACGAGTTGTATATTCAGTTCTTGCTGAAGGAACTTTTTTCTGTTTATGGTTGGGAAGATCGTTTTTATTCAGTGCTGGTAATCACATTTTTGTAGATAAGACTAGAAAGTACTTATTAATCACCATTGAAAATGAAACTCAATAATGTTTTGTATGCTAATTTTTCGTATTTGTATATCCAGAGCTGGACATCTCGTCTTAGGGATCATTTTTCTGCCTTCAGTGTTTCAAATTCGACATTAATGATTGCCAAAATGTGTCATTATTTCAAACGTAATTTTTTATTTAATCTTATTTGTCCAATATAATTTCATTAATTTTTAACCATAGGGAACAAATTCACATTTTCGGCTCAAAAATTGTCGGCCATCTCTGTGTATTGTAATCTTCACGCTCATATACATGTGCTATATATATATGTTTTGATACGTGAAGGTGGCCGATAGTGCGTACAATTTTTGTTGTCAAATTCTGGTAGTAGGAATTCATACTGCAAAAATTTTAATTGAATGTTTTTATTTCCTACAGAAGAACAGTATTTGAATTGGGCCGGTATTATACGAAATATGGATCGTCAATTTGGAAAAAGGGTTTGTATTCAGCTCCTTACGGACATCATTTACTCATCAAACAGATTTGCAACACAGGAACTCTCACAAGAATGCAAAGATAAGGATAGAGAAACTTTAAAGGAGTTTTTGGTAATTAATTTTCAAAAACTTTTTGTCTAAATGTCGAATAGAAAAAGAAAAACTGAGGCTTCATGTTAATTCAAATGTTATTTTTTTCAGACTGGAATTTCGAGCCTGCTAAAAGCAGGTTTTGAGCACGAAAAGGTATTTTCGTGTGCCCCTGTAATTACAACTGAAAAGTGTAATTTATTTGGCGAAAGGAAACTCCACCTAAAAGTAAAAAAACACGACCATCAAGGTTTAGAAGATGAGTTATGCAGAATTCGTAGGGAGCGCAATGCGGACGTCAACGAAAAAGATCACAATGAAAACACGGCATTGCACGATGCAGCTGCCGCAACTTGTTTTAAATGTATTTTGAAATTCTACAGACACAACCTTCTCGTCTATGAAAGTAGGAAAGCCTTTCAAGATTTGCTTTGAATAAATATATTAGATTTATTTCACTACTTTGCTAATTAAATGTGTATCATTACTTTGTTAATTAAATGTATATCATTAGTTTGTTTGATAGTAAATTAATTATTCGGGCTGAATAATAATACAGAAACATTTTTTTCTTTTTAGATACAAACATTCCAGATCATTTTGCAGCGAACTTACTTGCTAAAAATAAGCAAGAGGACACTCCACTGCATTTGCTAGCAAAAAATAATTCGGATACTTGTGTGGCGCTTTTTGGTTATATGGCCAAAAATAAAGGAATCTTGCCATATTGCGGATTAATGAGAAATCTGAAGAAGGAAAAACCGTGGGACTTGGCTAGGGATAGTACAGTTTTGGAAACTTTGGAAATTTCTCAAATGTATGTCCTGTTCAGCCGTTGTGGATTGGATGTTGCGTCAAAAACTGCAGTTTTGTCAAACCCTATGACATTGGATTTGCTGAAATTGTGGTATGAGTTCACATTAACCCCGTAGTTCTAAAAGCCGCTGTTTCTTTCATGAGCATCTTTTGGTAACGCTCTTGTTCAACGTTATTACAGCTAGTATAATACTCCTTACTCCTAGTCTATTTCTGGAAGTGCGTCAAGTCCCTATTTCTACATAAAAAACCTAGATGATGATGATGCTTGTTCATTTATTCGACTTTAATCTTAATTGTTTTAAAAAATACCGACTACGCCTATTTGATTACGTGCGTCAATAGTGTTGTGTATTGTCGACTGTTCTCTTATGTGTACTGATAGAATTGACTTGAGATAAAATTACACAAGATACACTTTAAAATGAACGTATATAATTGCTCGAGTATCTAACATTTTAGTAATAGAATACTAATACTAATTAATGGCACAGGTTACACAGATTATGTTCATGCTGTAACTGAAAGAAAATTCCTTAGCGTACAATTCATAGTAAATCTTTGTTGCTGCGGCCAAATCAGTAGTTAACTTGAGTGTCATTATCATTAGAGACTAAACATTCCAAAATCCTTGTGGATTACTGCTTGATGGTTATACATACATCATTCAATATTTTTAGGAACAAACTTTGTATATAGCTGTTATATATGTATGTTATAAATATTTTAAAACTCGAAAGGATAAAATAGAATGTTTCAAGAAGAGTTAGTAGCAAAATATGAAAGGCTGATATTTAATTTCATTGTTGTTGTAGCCAATAATGCCTGAAAATTGTGTGGCCTTCTATAATAAATATCTGTGACGATCAGATTATTTTACTCTTAAATTCATTTAGAGTGTAAGAAATATTATGACTATTTCTTAGATTTGAAGTTTTTGCGAAGAAATGTTAAACTTGGGTTTAAATGTCCAAAAATTATTTCTTCCATATTGTTGTATTTAGAATCATATTGCAATAAAATTGTTTCAACTTTCTACAGAATATATTTATACGAATAAATTAGTGTGTGGCCAAAATGAGAATAATAGCAAATCCGCTATAAATATTCACCAATCAATCAGTTACACATAATTTTCGATGTATTGTGCAATGCGAATGTTTTTGATTTTTTGTATTTTATCTTTGTTAAAATGAGTGTATGCTGTTGTGTATGGAGTAATAAATATTATAGAAATACATCGAATGTAGTGTAAAAAGTCATATTGTTCACATTAACGAACCTAGGATTACTTATAAAGTATTTAATATGTATTAGCAGCTTAATTAAATATATACTATTCCACACTGCCTTTAATAGCTTAAGAAAATGTGTTCTAATACAATTATTATTATTTGAATATTGATTTATTTCAAAAATATTATACTATATAGTTACCAAAGAAGGTCTTTCAGATTCATCTTATCTTATTATAAACGAATGTTATTTAAAGACAATGAACTTTTTCATAATGTTGAAATTATAAGTAGTTAATAAAATTCTATTTACATAAGTCATGTACTTTTGAAAAGTACATCCTACAACAAACACTACAACAAATTAAATAAATAAATATTAAAGTAAGATAGAATTACACAGTATGTTAGCTAAATTAGATAGTAGATTAGATAGCTCTTGTTTTACTTTTGTAATTTTCTTGCACAGACTGACGTAATAAAATGCAATAAAATATAATTTAAAAAACAATAATTTTGTAACTTACGCTCTATTTTCTTGCGCGTAAAATTATTTTTTAAGGTTCAGTGCAGTCTGAAACCATTGGTCCATTTGAGGTTTAAATGTTCTCATCCACTGCATGTTTTTTTCAATGGTAACCTTTGAAGAATTAAGAATTTTCTCCATGGGTTTAAGTTTCTCAGAATATGTGTCACTGAAGTGGTTTAGCTAGGAATATAGTTTCAAAATGCAATTATTATGACATCACAAAGAAAATTAGAATTCTTTTAGTTTTGTAGTTTTGAAAGTAGAAATGAAATAATATCCTTCATTCAAGACCATTCAGTAGCTCACCTTTTGAATGTCCTCAGCTTGACTCCAAGATCGAGACACGGTGCTAACAAATGTCGAAAATAAGTTCAAGTCTCCAAAATAATTGTAGATATCTTGAAAATTATTGTGCAGATAGTCAAAAGTAAGTTTTCGAGCTCCGGTATTTTCGGCGAGTTTTCTGATGACAATGCTTGCACTCAACTTCGGTAATTCGGTGAGTTTATTCAGAAGGCTATTAAATGCAATTAAGAATATTAGAACCATTAAATCTGCTAGATAAACTATTAAAATTAGCAAATGTGTGAAAATAGGTGCAAACAAACTTTGTAATTAATTCTTCTTCTGTAGCACATGCAAGGGCCATAAGTAAAACGCTATTTTCTTTGCTGGCTTCTTGAGATCTTTCCCAAATAAAGTCGAAAGTTTCTTTATTGCCATTTGCCACTGCTCCACAATAGACTATCGCCCGGTAATCAACTTGGATGCTAAGGGTCGAATACATATTACTGTTGTAGTATCATTAATTTTGAGTTGCTGTTAAGTAATCGAGTGACTATAATATATCTAACTTGTTTTCTTTGTAGTCTGCTTGATTCATCCATTCATTTACTAATTTAGAACTATAGTCCAATGCTTCATCATCCTCAAAGGCCACAAGCCAGTGCAGAAGATTAACTTTCAAAATGGCATTTTTCCCACGAACTTCCTCAGAGTCAATGTTTTTAAGTCCACCAGAAAATCGTGGTCTAAAATAATTCTGCAGACAAAAGCATTTTATGGTAAAAACATTTCTACATTCGCGAAAAACATTTTATCGAGCAACAAAACCCATTCAATAAGAATAAATAAATTTTTACGACCATTTTAATTTGATGTGTACCTTAAATAGAGTAAATGATTCTTCGTTAGAACTAAGAATAGTAAATGGAGCTCGTAGCTGAGACATTACAGCTGTCCAAACAATTCTCTCATCTTCTTGAGCTAAATAGTCACAGAACTGCAAAGCCTTTTCAATGGAGATTCCGTCGTAATCTGCAATAGTTTGGTTTTCAGTACTATATTTGCGTCATCAATTGGAAATATTCATATATACTAAAGGTAATTTTGTTACAAAAGTTCTTACTTGTATAAGAAAAGGTAAAATAATCATCGATTAGTTGAGCTCGATTCATAGGACCGATAGCAGTATAATTCAGTTTGAGGTCTCTGGCAAGATTTGATGAAATGACATCGTCATAAAGAACTCTGCCGTACACTAAAATATAAATGAGTTCATTCAAGGATAAAGCAGTGTAATTAAATTAATGGATGTCGATCTTTTTGGAAATACCATACCTGAGCCTGCTTTCAAAACCATCCAGTCTGATTCTTTTTTAGCTGGCCACAGTAGAGTGGCATATTCTGGGGAAAGCCAAACGGTGGATCTTCTGTAAGAAAAGTCAGGATCGTAACTTGTGACAGGATGTACATTCACCCACCATGACTGACTTGCGGTATCCAAATTAACTTCATTTTCATCCTCCACTAGTGAACGTTGAGAGTCAGCTATGAACCGTGACTAAAATGAATCAATTCCACAAGATTGAGCACTCTTTCGTCAATGTATTTTTACACCCACTTAAAATTTACAATGCATTCAAGCATTTAAAACACCTTGATTTTACCTGCGAGATATAATAGCCAGTTGAAGGTCCTTTCCTGACAGAAATAACAGGGAATCCTGCATTTAACGTCCATGTATTCATAATTTGACTTAAGTTCATTCCAGGGTATGTTCCCTGTAATCTTGCTTCCTCTTCCAGACAGCTAAACAAATCCCATTGCTCTGTATTCCCATATGCACTGAAATAATAATAAGCATACAATAAATAACACGAATTAATGAGGAGTAATTGCATGGGGACATTAGAGTAAGGATAGTATTTGGTTTGTAAGAATGTTTTTTTCGAATTTACTTGTCTTGTAAATATCTTTGAAGTCCGGTATGCAGAGTGTTTGGTGTAAGGATATCCGCCAACATGTAAATCAGAGATGCTCCCTGTACAGAAAGTATATATAATTAATGATAAGTGTAGATTTTAAAGAAAGACACTCGTAGATAATGCACGATTACAATTAATTGATCAAGTACTCTTTTCCAATACCTTTTGATAAGTGATTACATCAAAGTGTCCGAAATCTTCTGTAGTATTGACCAACGGATGTGTTTTGGACTTTTGGTCAGCTATTAGAGCTCTTTGAAATGCATCTGTGAACCATGAAGTTTGAGATCCGAATTCAGGATTCACGGCACCCACGCCAATATATTGGATGTAAGTAGCAAATCCTTCATTTAACCACAGCTGTGTTTCGGAACAAAAGTCAGTTTACTTTAATGGATACTTTTAAGAGGCTAAATGAAATGAGTAACTCTTTAGACTTACTTGATTCCAAGTTTTGCAAGTGACCATATTTCCAAACCATTGGTGTCCTATTCCATATTAACATTTAAATATTTGCATACATGAGAATTCTGAAAATTCTGCCAAAAAAGGTTATAATGATATTACCTAGTTCATGGGCAATTATAGAAGTAATACCCTCTCGTTGAGCTTCCGTTGTCTCTTTATCAAACTTTAGTAACGCTGAGGGTCTACCATAATGAAAAGGTTATTTGTATAAATTGATTAAGATCATTTTATAAATTTTAATAAGCAATGTTTATATTTCATGTGTATAATTTAGATTACATAACCGCTGTTCACCTGTATGTATTCAAGCCCCAATTTTCTGTAAATAACAATAAATAGATGAGTTGTACATCATAAATTGGTATTCAAAATACAATAATAATTTTATAATCGAATTATTATAATAATTTGACTAATCAACTGACCCATTGCTCCAGCCGCGAATTGATTTATTGAAGCTGAAACCTGAATCATAACCATGAAAAGCAAATTATTAGAATTGACTCCTAAAAAGCATGTAAAAAAAGTAAAAATAAAGTTACCATTTTACTAAGTGGGTATTCTTGAGCCAAATATTTTTCATAAAATGTTAATAGTTTCGCCTGAGTTTCAGCTCCGTAGATTCCACCGCCATTTGCGATCTGCTCTGGGGGAGCACATACCTTTTCAAAATAACATTTTATATTTAAAGTGAAAAAGTGTGTAAAATTAAAAAATAATATGAAATTCAGTAGAAATGTATTGGGCATATACTTTCACATCTTTTCCTCTATACATTTCAGGTGGAGCAGTGGAACATTCGTATTCAGAAACAACAATGGCTATCAAATAAGTGGACATCAATGGTGTAGTGTCAAAACGATCCCAATACCAACCTGGAGATCCTTCCCTAAAAAATATTCAGCATCGTTATTAGAATTTAGGCAATTCGATTTAAAATCCTTCAGTTTTCTATCTACTTTAATGCAATTATGTAATATAAAAAAGTAGCAAATGAATTTACATCGGCTCTGTTTTCACTATCGCCATATTGCTCATAGAATTGTATTTGGCCATTCTGCCGATACTTATCGTAAAATATGCTTTGTCGTCAGGTTGATCTATGCATGGGAACATTTTTCGGGCCCCTTCAGCTTGAAATTGTGTTACTGCTATAAATCTACAAAAAAAATACTTTTTTAGCAATCCCAATTTATAAATCAATTTAACTTGTAAATCCATGTGACTAACTTCTTTTTGCCATTCTCCATGTAATAACTGCGGTACAGCCCATCAAGGTACTTTACGTGATCTAGAATGCCACAGGTGTACTCCATACTAATCAAATAATTTTTTCCACTTTCCAGTGGTTTATTAAGCGTCATAAGAAAAATTTCTTCCGCTTCGAGTACATTATAATCAGCAATGGGAATTTCTTCACGAGTTTCATCATTTACTATCTGCAAAAATAATTAATGCATTTAAATTGAGTAGATATTGAAATATTTTACTGAAATTCGTAAATTTTATTTACCTTGATCGTTTCTCTGTTAATGGTGAGTACTGAATCTTTCATGTAAGCATTTAGGGATATTACATTTGTGCTCTCAATGCAAGAAACTAAAATTTTAATCGAGGAAGGTGCTGTAAAATGCTTATTTGTGTCTTCCGAATCATCCAGGTTAATTACAGCGTCAATGTAATAATGTTTGGCTTCCAAAGTACGATTCTCCACTAATGTAGTTTTTGGAGGCTTTAGGCTTTGTTTTCCAGCATCGAAAATTTTATTCAGAAGCCCCAATCCTGTATCTTCTTCTGGGAAAAGTGGGGGAGACGCAAAAACTGGACTTGAAATCAAATACGGGATGTATAAAATTGACAGAATTTGAAATGCAAGCGTAAAATGCTTTTTAAACATGATTTTCAGAAAAATTTGATTATTTGTGTGAAAAATTAAGTCAATCGTTGTACACAATCTGAAGTTCGTAGGAGTACTAAACACAATTTCCTTTAAAGGTTTTAAATAAGTACTTCATCAAGACAAACGAGACGATTCATGATATATTTTTAGAGCCCAAAGGCATACAAAGGGATAATAGAGAACCCTTTGTTCTTTATAAGGGTTCTCTTTGATGAAATGTACTGTAACATAACGGGAGCCTATAAATATGACAATTATAATATTTACAATGCAATGAGGTCAGCATCTTACTGTATTGGAAATATAACTATAAATGCTATTCATGTATTTACATACATGCAAACATTGAGTTAGTTATGCATATGCTCTGATTTATTTTCATCCCTTACACATTTATTTGATCACTAATTTACTTGGATGCAAGATGTAATTATTTTACAAATCTAAGGCAAAGCTTCCATAAATGCCTTGAATTCTGCTGAATTTCTTTGAGTCCAAACTATGTTCCTGTGGTATCAGGTCAATAGACCTACCCAGAAAGACCTTGCAAAAATACCGATGAAATAACACCTACGTACGAAATATCTAAAAGCATTAATACCTACTTGTTAACACCTACAGCAATAACACCTACTAAAATTGATTTGTTTCAAAAATTGCACGTAAAAAAGTATGACTTCGATAACTTCGAAAATAATCAAATGCTTGTGATTGCAAAAATTGTAGGGGTGGAAAATCAAACTAAATGATTTTAGTCCACACGGTATTATCAAAGGAGGACAAGCAGAAATAAATTCAACGGGAGTACAAAATACTGTGCAGAAAGTTTCCTCAAGAATCCTTTAAAACTTCTGTGGAATTTCTAGTTATTTTTATTATTTAAATATTAAGTACATAGAAAAAGTTTTAGTTTTATTGTTGTCACAGTTTAATACGATGTTTAATACACCGGAACACCGATATACTGCGATAAAATAATAATATAATTTCCAAAACTATAATTTTGTAACTCAAGCTCATATTTCTTGTACTTAAAATTATTTTTCAAGGTTCAGTGCAGTCTGAAACCATTGGTCCATTTGAGGTTTAAATGTTCTCATCCACTTCAAGTTTTTTTCGATGGTAGCCTTTGAAGAATTAAAAATTTTCTCCATGGGTTTAAGTTTCTCAGAATATGTGTCACTGAAATGGTTTAACTAGGAAAATAGTTTCAATAAGATGCAATTATTATTACATCACAAAGAAAATTAAAATGTAGTGTTCAAAGTAGAAATGAATATTCTTCATTCAAGATCATTCAGTAGCTTACCTTTTGAATGTACTCAGCTTGACTCCAAGCTTGAGAAACGGTCCTAACAAATGTCGAAAACAAGTTCAAGTCTCCAAAATAATTGTAAATATCT
>JAAAYG020042968.1:0-11493 GCA_009936455.2 Tomocerus minor
ATGCGATTTTTGGAGTAAATCATCTATTTTTCAACTCCGCTACTTTGTTACAGCCGTTTTTGCAATGGTTTATTATAGTGGAAAACTCAAAGTAATAATATCACTGTTGAGATAAGATAAGAGATAACAGTTGCAAGCAGACGTTTATGCTCTGTCAATGTGCAACGCAGTAATTTCGTGATATCGTTCACTCTTGTCATTTTATTTCATTGTCATGAACTAATTTATACTTTGATTTAACTTTTGACTTCTTAAGGCCACACGGTAAGCTTAATACTTGTGCAACAATTCAATGTAATTAGAAATTCAATAAAAAATTCATTATTTCAAAAACTTCAAATAATAGTAGACAGTTTGTAAAAAAAAATAAGGTTCATTGGTTGCAGGAATAAAAATGGCAAAAGTTACAGCCAATAAAAGACTTCAGCAGGATTTGCGAAAAATTATCCGTGACCCTCCTCCGGGTATCAGTGCTCATCCTTCAGAGGCGAATATTCTTGACTGGCGAGCAATTATTTCAGGACCTGAGGACACTCCCTTTGAAGGAGGGACATTTCGACTGAGATTAAGATTTTCGCCAGACTACCCGCAGGTGGCTCCCGTTGTTTGGTTTTATTCGAAGATGTTCCACCCGAATGTTTACAAAGACGGAAAAATTTGTCTTGACATTCTGGAAGAGCAAGATAAATGGCTGCCAGACTATGACGTGTCGTCTGTTCTCTGCTCAATTCAATCTTTACTTGGAGATCCGAATCCAGACTCTCCCGCCAACGGAGTTGCCAACGGTTTATTCATCCGCGATGTTCCTTTGTACGAAAAAACTGTCCGACAATTCGTGGCAATGTCCAATGCGGAAGAAGAGGAGGATGATGAAATTAATTACAATGAAATCGACGCAAAAGACGAGAACATTCGAGATGTAGAGGCAAATATAGCTGCTTTAGATTTAAATGAATACAGCGAAGAAGAGAAAAATGGAATTTTAGAATTCTTGAAAAATGCTTGATTTTTTCCTGTTTCTTTAAAATTAAAAGAATAATCAAAATAATGGTAAACTCTTTTAAATGATAGTTGCACTATATATATTATAAGCATTTGTAAGACTAGGATGACCACAGGAATGGCAAACATGCCAAAATAAATACTTTTAAATTTTGGATATTGAAAATGACAATGCCTGTAATTTTTGAAAATCCTTAGGTGTTTCATCTAGAATTTATTTAGTGTTATGAATAAAAGGAAAACATGGAGACTTTTGATTTTGAGCATGGGATAATTTTTACTCAGTGAAATTGTTAAATCATTTTTTCAATAGGCCTTAGCTTATTGACAGAGTGAAATGGGCGAAGTTTGGCAAATGCAAACGATGTCTGATATTCGGACTTGGACTACATGAAACATCAAACAAACCCATGGGAATCGGCGTGGCTAGTGTGAATTTTATAAATGCGGAATTCCTATCAATCAAATATTTTCGAATCATAGTGTGTGATTGGAAAATTCTTGGATATCACTTGCAAATTAATTTTATTATCTTCTTGTTTCTGATAAATTATCTATTATACTTCAACTTTTGGCGGTCCGGTTTGTGACGCCCTAACCTCGCAGTACGGCCGTGCTTGAAAAAGTCTCGTATAATATGTACTAATCGGCATAATTTATTTGGATTAAATATATATTTAATCCAAATGAATGTAAATTAACTATACAATCAATATATTATAGTTGTAGTGTAGCAGGCACAGTTTCCGATTGTCCCATTTGCCAACTGCCACCCCATTTTCATATGGAAACAAGGGAAAAATGGAAAGCGTGGAAAATTTCAGGAAATGAAAGTAATTATTAGCTGACAATTTGCCAAAATTCAATGTTGATACGGTTTGAAATTTGACAGGAACTTACCCAGTGAGTATATAGCAACTGTCAATGTTCAAAAAACCTACATTTTACTGTAAATTGACCAAAAGGAAATTAGGAAAATTGCAGTACATTTGAGCCACTTAAATGTAAAGGTTCGTAATCAGAAAGTACAACTTACAACAAAAAAATCAAATATTAAAAGCATGCATGCATAAATGCAATAATTTTAGCGAGCATTTATGGAATTTTCATTTTTGTCCAATATAGCCGGCAAAAAACGAACCCTATCTTTGCAGTGTGCGAGATTGATAAACACAATCTCACTCAGACACCTGTATAGTCATATTTATTTTTATTATGCACTTATTTGTTCATCAACGACAGTAGTACTAATATTTAATTTGCTGACATGGGATTGAGAACGCGTCGTTTTTGAATTGCCCATTAAACTGCATATAATATTTTGATTGACATTTTCCTAGTATTTAATTTCGATGAAAGTGATCTGCGGAGAAAGTAGAATAATGTCATGTTCATCTTGTAATTTGGAAGTTGAGGTTGTTGGATGGGGAGCATCCACTTCCAACTGTAGCCATTTATTTTGCTCGTAAGTATTTTATGCTAAACTAATTACTATGTAACTTTAAAGTTATGTTTTTTGAATTTGCTATAAAAAATGTTGGAATATTGACTGAATTATAGTAAATTCTAAAAAGAAATGCTAAAATTTCGCTTTTTATCATTTTTGGTGCTACTTAGCATTCATAACTTCACAAATCTACTGCCAAGCGCCAACTAACTGCATGCGAATTGTGAGGAATTAATTAGTGTGATTTTTTGAGCGCAGGCAATGTATTGAAAACAAATTTAAAGCGAGTTTTGGTGATGAAATTGGATGTTCCATTGAATGTCCTGACGGCTCAATTTGTCGAGGCTACTTCACTATCAAAGAAATCGAATCCGTAATAATTTAATCTTCTCTAAAGTTATTTAACCTTATAATATAAAAGTAATAAAGAATTAAATTGTTTAAAAATGATTGATTTTAAGTTTGTAGATGAAGAAATATTCCAAGAATATTCCTTACAGCGAAGGCTACAGGATGCTGTACAGATAATTGGTAACGAACAGAACGTTAATGATGAGGAAGATAGTGATGATGAAGATGAGGACAAGGACGAAGAAGATGATGACGAGGACGATGATTGGCAAAGCGTAATTAATTTATGTCGTATTATAATTCAAACATGCTAAAAAATACAAACATGGAAACATTTGAAAAATCCACGAGAAAAGTTTGGAAGAACATGGAAATAGAGTTTTTACATGAATATTGAAACAGAAATGTTGATTATAATGCTTGTTAATTAGGTCATCGATGAAGATGACCCAAGTGCTGCTGTTCTGAGAAATAAGTTGGAAGAAGATCTTTTTTTATCTTCAGATGAAGAGAAGAGCAGCTCATGGGGTCAAGTAGCTCAAATGATCAAGGAGCAAATGAGTGCCGGAGCTTCTTATTCTCAGGCTACGGAAATTATTGACAAAATGCCCGTCTGGATGACTAATCAAGAAATAATCTGCATCATTTGCAGCGAAGAAAAAGTTCCGGCACGCGGGGGAATAATACTTAAAGACTGTCTTCACGCATTCTGCAGGTTTCATTTCGCATAAAATATGTCAACGCTCTTATAATTTACTCTTGAAATTACGTTATTTACTCAATTATTATTTACTCCTGGAATTACGTTATTTACTCAATTATTATTTACTCCCTGGAATTACTTTATTTACTCAATTATTATTTACTCCTGGAATTACGTTATTTACTCAATTATTATTTACTCCTTGAATTAAGTTATTTACTCAATTATTTTATTATTTACTCTTCAAATTACATAGTTATTTACTCCATTATTATTTACTCCAAAAATTTCTAACAAAAATCCTCACTGAAAACCTAATAATAAATTGTGCCCCAATTTTTATTTCAGACTTTGCCTGAAAAATCATATCAAATATGCCGATAACTCCGCAGAGGTCAGTTGTCCGTTTGTTGAAGACGACTACAAATGTGACTCGGTTTTAAAACCGAAGGAACTCAAAGTTGTAAGCAAGCTGTTAAAATAAATAATTTTCTACTATTTTATTTCTAATGTTTGAGTCTTTCCTCATAATGTTTACATATTCTATGAGCAGTTGTCGTCTGATGAAGAATACAGAAAGCATTATGAAGAGCTTTCAATCAAAGAGGTAGGCTCTATGAAAGATATCTACAATTGCCGAACCCCAAATTGTGGCTATGTGTGTTTTGTTGATCAAGATGCAAATGGGGCTTCGTCTGTTCAGTTTAGATGCCCGACGTGCAAGAAAAATAATTGTACTAAATGCAAGGTGCTCTAATTAATTTCATTTATTATTATTCACGGACTAGTCCCCTAAACTGAATTTAATTATTTCCTAAACTTGTAGCTAGTTATTTTCCCTTGTTTTAAATTGTACTTGATTGATTATTTATAATTTTTCTCAATTTATTGAAAATAACTCATTCACTCTATTTTGGAGATATATTTGCATACAAACAAATAAGTTCAATATTTGCATACAAACAAATAAGTCCAATATTCAAAAATCTCGAAAAATATATTTAGAGAGGGATTTTTGACTTTCTTACAAGAGAATTTAATTGGGTGTGTTTATAGGGTGCATATGTAATATTTTCTTTAATTAAAATGAAGGTGATTCATGAGAGTAGTTGTCAAGAATATTGGCAACGCATTGAAGACGAGGAAAATGAAAGGATCCGATTGGCAAATGAACTGAAAGAGAAAGAAGAAAAGGAAAAACGAGATCGACTGAATAAACTGGAACAAGAACGACTGGAGCGATTAAGTGAAGCCGAAATTCAAGTAATTATTAAAATCATCATTAATATCAATAATATTTTGTTGATAAACTTCAACTCTTATTAAATCCCAATTTATATCATTTTGTGATTAATTATTCATTTAGACTGGTCTTCGCAGTGGAATTTACGAGAAATGCCCTAACTGTGCCTATGTCTGCCACAAGTACACTGGCTGCAATCATGTCGTCTGTGCCAGTTGTAAACGTCAATTTAACTGGGGAGGAGGGAAATAGAATTATTGCTGAGAGCAGCTACTTAAATTGATTTTATTGTTTGACTAAAATATTATCAACTGATAATAAATAATATTATTGGAATTTACTTTGCAAGTTAATTCTCAATCTAGAAGGGCCGAGACAAAATACACCGCCTCACCGCTTACACCGCCTAGGAACTTTCGGGTAACCTAACATAAAAAAAATGTTACCCGAAAATCCTCCAAGCGGTGTAAGCGGTATGGTGGTGTATTTTGTCTCGTCCCATTTAGAACCATGAATATTACTTATTGGAAGACTAAACCAAAATTGATGAATGACTTCCACTTACAAATTAAAGAGTGCAAACAAAGTTTCTTACTAAAAGAACATGTATTAACTATACTTAAAGTTGGATTTCTAATGTGTATAGATGGCGTTGCATATTATGAGACAATTAAATCTGTCAGATATAAACGCATATGTAGGCACTGGACAACAAATGCTCTGCTAATTCGTTTTTGTTCCTCTTCAAATATTTTCCCAGATTGAATGTCTTATTTTCAATTGCTTTAGTCTGCAACTCTTGCAAGTTCTCTGTTAGCTGTGGAACGAGAACAACCTGCATTCACAGATTAAACATATTTAGATTAAAATGAATACAATTTAGTGAAATGAGCTAAAGAAGTTTATAAAATCCTTTTCTTATAATCTGTTACATTCCTTCGTGTGGATAATAGATAATTAATTGACACACCATGAATGTAATAAAATGGTGTTTATTTTTAGATGGAGCATAGAGTGTCAAAACTCATTTGTAATGTATTTTATTTTCCCACAAAATTTTTCCACTCTTTTTTTTATAAATCCTCAAAAAATCAAAAAGTAATCTGTCTGGAAAACATGCTGATTTAATGTTTTACATAGGGAAAATAAAATATTATTACAAAAAAGCTATGAGACTAGTGGACCTTTGGTTTTTTTCCTGAAGGATTTGAGTCATAAAAGCACCAATCCGAATCAGTCTTAATGAAGCAAGTAAAATGGCTATCACGAAGGCAGATCACCGAAAGCAAATCCATGGAAATATTACCTGGTGAAATAAAATCATATAAATATTAATAGTCAAATACTCATATAACTTTGGATGACCTTGATTAAATGTCGAAAGGTTAAAGAAGAAATGAGACAAAAGATTGTTTCACCGGTCGGAATCTTCAAGATTTGAGTAAGATCGAGTTTCAATTCCGGGAGGACATATTTACAGTTCATTAATTTCCCGTCACTAACCGGGAGCTTGATTACAAAACCTGGATGAGGCACTTCTTCCAGTTGAACTTGGGATGTGGAAAAACTTTCGTTGACCATTGCCTGAAGAAGACTCCACTCGCTAAACAATGGTGATCCAGACTCTGGCAACATTATCTGATGAACATAATCACTGTAGTCTTTGTCATAGCGAAAGAATCCTGGAACACCAAGAACCGTGTCGAAGAGGCAGAGCATAAAATCTTCCACATCTAAAACAAAATGTCATATTCATAATTAAGCTGTCTCCCAAACACTATCCTCATTTTGAGCTATTTTACAAGGTCTTTTTTCGAAATATTGGTTTTTATTTTTGCAGGGATATTGAAAAAACTATACGAGTTTACAAATCCTATTTTTTGCTATAAAAAGCTCACAGATTATTTTTAATTTTACGTTTTTCCCCCAAATTTTATTCGCAATTTTACGAAATTTTTCTGCATATTTTATTTTCAAAGTCAGTAAATTTTCCCCCAAATTTTGTTTTTAATTTCACGAATTTTCCCCCAAATGTTTTCAATTTCACGAATTTTCCCCCAAATTTTGTTTTCAATTTCACGAATTTTCCCCCAAATTTTGCTTTCAATTTCACGAATTTTCCCCCAAATTTTGTTATCAATTTCACGAATCCCCCATTTTCCTTGTGTTTAATTGGAAATTCGTTAAATTAATTTTGGCGAGCTTTTTAGGTCAAATTGTTTTTTTTGTTATGATCATGTCGTACCCATATGACTACTTGTAAATTCAGGATTGACTTTGCCCATTGAACGCCGCAATCGGGCAACACTTTGTTTTGAAACGTAAAAGTTTTTTCGGATAGGGCCAACAATAAATCGTCTGAGGATATTTACTGCCTCTGTTCGTCTAACTTTTTGCTCGGCGTCAGAACCCGATGCTTCGTTTTTTTTTTGACAATCATCATCCAGAATAGAATCAAAAACATCCGTAAAGGCAAAGAGTGTAAATAATGAAGTGTCTGCGTAGCAGGAATTTTTAAATCCTTGAAATCCCCAATCATCTGTCAAAATATACATAAATTATCATCAGTTATCATTTTACTGTTTTTTTTCATTTAACTTATTAAAAATACTTGTATATATTATGACACAAATACATTAAGCGATCAATGTTAAAAAATGTCACACCTGAATTTCCTAAGCGAGACATTATCGACTTGATTTTTAATGGAGGCGGAATTGGTTCGAAATCATTCACTTCATCATCACTTGCTTCTTCATCTTCGTCTTCCTCGTTAGACTCTATTGGATATATTTTGAACAGAATTGTATCTCTCAAAGTATCCAAAGAAATGAACAAACGTTGGTTTTCCTTGCACTCATAGCTATAACAGTTGGAGATATGGATGACATTATATCTGCTCCCACCTCTCATAGACCGTTCCTGTATTTCAACATAAACAATAACTGACATTCGAAAATATATCTTTATAATTTGGCTTTGTTTGTATATATATATATATATATTTTTTTTTTGATTATTTATAAGGACCAAAGACTTAGTTAGAATACAATTTAGAAATCTGTAATAAAATCCTTACAAACTCTAATTCAACGTGAATTTCCGCGTTCAGGTAAGGATATTCTTTTAGTCCGACATTTCCAACCCACAAGACTTTCCCGAGATTCGGCTCTGGCTCGCTTTTTAGGTATGCCACAGCACTTGCAATTGGAAAATCTTCGACTGTAACAAATATTTTATTAAGATATAAATAATTTCTTTATAAATATTTTATTATCAAATTAAGCAAAGGTGTAAGCTATAACTTTTTATACATCAGCTATTATGAATTATTAGAGAGGAGAAACTTACTGTTCCTGTCACATTTATTTTGAGCAACGCAGGGAGCAAAAAATTTCTTTGTCCAGTCAGTATAAGTCGAGTGGGCTCCATAATATCCATAGTTGCTGTTTTCGGTTTTGGAGGCATTTTTGCCTACTTTTGTCCAACCATAATTATTATCGTCATTACTATAACTGCTTCTAGCTATTCCTGCATATGATGAAGCATAATGGTTGTCATTTTGAGCCCTTCCGTATTCTTTTCTCTCAGGTGTATCGTTTTTTGATTTGGAAGAATCACTGTCCTCAAAATCCATCAAATTCTCATCTGTTTCTAATTTTTAAATAACATTGAAATATTTTTTTGTTGTTTATTATATATATATATATTAATCATTAATCATTACGTATTTCCATTACTATATATATAAATATATATTCACTCAAAAATTACATAAGTATTGAATTGATCCGAGCATTAGCATGAAATCAATTATTTGAATGTGGTTTTAAAATGTGGTTTTAAGTGGTTTACCTTCCTCAGACTTCATGTTTTTATTTTCATTGTTTTCCTTAGAGGTTGTTCCAGGAAACTGTTGAAACCTCATTAAATACTCTTCCAACCCCATAAGTTCCTCATATGGGACACAATAACGATAAAGGACTCCTCTTTCCCGGCACATTACTCGACTTATGTACTCATCATTGTAGCTGTAGGCTGGTGTGGGCTGCTCAACCTTTACATTTACAAATACTATTATTGTCCATTCCTTATTTAAGTTAATTTTCCGAATGTAAGGTATAAAAGTACAAAATTACCATGCTTTATTCATAAGATGACCTCTAACTATCTCTAGTTGCAATTTTTGAATTAGTCTGAATATTGCAGCTAATATTATTAATTATTGAGAGGGGTAAAAAATAAATGGCTTACAAAGTCCACACAAACTCGGACAATTTGTTTTCCCATGACGTTTGTACGATAGGCAAAGTAGGCCACGCAGCCGATTGAATTGGTTTCCTTAACAAAAGATTTATTCCAGATGACATCGCATCCTGGATTGATATTTCTGTCGTTAGTAAACTGTCCCGCCTTAAGGAATTCTATTGTGGTGTAGCTGTCCCCCTTGGTATATAAAACACGCGGAATATCCGTCGAAACCTTCAGATGTTCATATTCATCCTTCTTAGCACTGTCCCCTTGAGGAGTATAAGGATTGTGTCTTTTGCCGGTTTTCACATCTGTGAGAACATGGAGCATCTGAATGGGGATTCTCACCTCATCCTCCTCACCTAAGAACGCTTTTACCAATTTCGAAATAAATCCTGTCTTCTTGGCTGACTTTTCCTATGAGTGACAATTTTATTTAATGAAAAGGGGAATTTGTTAATAAAAAGATTTTTTGCACTTACCAAATGGACTACAGCTATTATATCTTTTGTATACTTTGCTGCGAAGATACCCTTAATAACTCCGATTCGATTGTTGTTGCTGCCATAATGACGGAAAACCACCGGCTGGTTTATTAATTTTAAAGCTTCCTCCATTTTGTGATAGCTTTTCTCAGTTTAGGATATTTTGGGCTAACATTGAATAGAAATGGATACAGATAGAAAATAGTGTAGCTTTAAAACGTCATTTTTCCCTACCAAAGCAAACTGCACAATATGAATGATGTTCGACTTCTTATCATTCTTATCCATATCGCTCATTAACATGATAAATATAACTGTCATTCGGTTTACCACACTATCTTTTTGTACATATATATATTTATATATAAAGAATATATACATTTCCATTTATTTTGACGTTGTATAGCAGATATTCAAAAATGCATTCGTGTCCGTCGAGTTTTCGAATTATGCTCACCTGAAAATCTCAACGCAAAAAAATATGATTCATTAAATTAAAACTCTAGGGTTTGCTTTGTAAGACTTTTTCTTCTAATTCTTTTGTATTTATTAGCAAATAAATATTTTAATTTATTTGACTCACATATGATGTTCACATACTTACTTTTTTCGAGTAATAAACTAATAAATGAGATTTTTTGCATTGAATTTCGAAGAATTTTGTAATTATATGGAAAAACGTTACTGTACTATGACACTGTGAGCTTATAAACTTGAATATGTGCCATATTTACCAGGAGAAAAGCTACAGCGCATCATCATTCTAACCAGGTGGGGTACGGTAGGGTAGAGAGGTGTATTAATATTGTTATAAATCTAATATGATATAGTGTATCCCTAAATCTCATGTCATTCAGTATTATTTACAGGGAGCTATATAGTTCTGTAGTAATCAGAAAACAACATTTCGGTTCTTATACACGGTTAGAAAAAACCTTTCGATATCGACCAAAACCTTGGTCGATATCTGTCCACTTCACGGATCACTCTATATCGTACTATTTCAAAATAGGATTGAACAAGGTAAAAATAATGCTCAATATCGACTAAATGCTTTACACTATATCGACTAATGATGGGCAGTAGCAATGGTTAGTGTTTTACCCTATATCGACTAAATTGCATTGCTCTAAATCGAATAAAAATTACCTTTTCACATACTAAACCTACGTTAACCTATTCCTTGGGTGTGTCAGCAACGGTCTTACCTTACCCCTTGCCTTTATTTGAAAATTATAGACTCAGCTTGTTTAAATTAAAAAGGAATTTAAAGTTCTCATCGTCGAATTCTAAAGACTAAATTTATAATATCTATACATTCCTAGTGGCCCAAATATCCTCTTAATGAAAACCCAATTAAAATAATTTCCGAACAATTAAAGGATTTAAAACTGCATAAAAATTACTAATTTTATTAAAATTGGTAACAATTATCTCGCCATTGTACATGTTTTTCAGTATAAAATAAACGGATGCTTAAATAAAATATTATAACTAGTCCATATAACCATATATATTGATATAACCGTATATATTTTTAGCCTTCAAAAGTTCCAGGTGTCCGATTAATTTTCTTCAATTTCCCAGATTTAGTCCCAAAAGCTCCATGTCCAATTCGGTTGCAGACAATATGACTGAATCGTCAAAATCCTTGGCTGAAAATGAAAAATAACCTATAAACATCTATTGCTTCTAATGACAATAATATATATAATATGATGACAATATGAGTTTCGTTTATATTCTGTGTAGACCTGACATAATAGTGGTTACTACATAACATTGTTCAAAGATGAAATATTTCGCATATTCTCTAACCCAATACTTGAATTGCATACCTAAACCCCAATTTTGAATGGATATCGTAACCATCAAGATAGATAATTGCTGCATGGTATGCAATACAATCTGATTTGGTTGCCATAAAATATGCAATACTTATATTTGATTACTGCAATACTAACTTAAATTTGGTTACTACGAAGTATGAAATAAACACGTACTTGGTTAT
>JAAAYG020042979.1:0-12661 GCA_009936455.2 Tomocerus minor
ATCTACATACTTCACGAGTCCATCATCCACGTACGCCATTCTCTAGTTATCGTCAGTTTTGGAGTGCATACAAACAAATCCATCTTTGTTTGCTTATGCTACCAGCTATTGTTTGTTTACTCTCTTTTGAGGTGTCAATGTATAATTTCCGTAATAGGCAGTCTTTGATCCACTAATGAGAAGTTACAAGTCTCAAACATACGGCAATCTAACTAAAACTAAATGAAACTCATTTTTGGGCTAACTTTTATGAACAACAAGAAAGGAACGTTTATGTTAACGCTAAGATGTTCTAACAAGGGGAATTAGAAGACTTCTGAAATATCTAGTGATTTTATTTGGAATTTACAAGTCGAATGAACAATTAAAGTATAAATTTGATTGTTCATTCGATATGACAGTAATACCTTGTAAAGTAGCTCTAGAAAAACTACTTTGAGAAAGTATGGCAAAAATAAACTATGTATTAGCTTTAGAAAATAGATTGTAAATTATTGGAGATGCGGTAGTCAAGTAGACAAGGCATCATCCTGTTTAAGCACAAGGATGATGAATTTGTTATTATTATTTCTATATCAGTTGTAGAGAAACGTAGTCATGAATTCCGAAGGCCATGAATGCTAGGCCGACGAATGGCAGCGTTTTGCACAAATAATAATTCTGTGCAGTTAGGATACAAATTGGAGTTTGAAACTAGTCAATAACCGATTTAGTTTAGTGAAACAACTGTTGTGAACTGTCGTGGCAGTCGTGGTAGTCGGCCTCCCCATCCCCATCACTCTTTTCAATCGAGACTGAATAGACTCCCTTGCTAAATTGATTATCTTGCCAATATCACCAAAAATATTAGTCACAATTTTGATAACACAATTTGTCTCCCCAGCAATCTCATCAGCTTCCATCCTGGCCCAGTTAGTAACAGCTAGGTACATTTCATACAAACGGGTAGCTACTTTTGATATAAGTACCATTCTATACAGTGGACGTCAAATTCTGTCTAGTGACTCTAAACTCTGATGTCAATACCAACCAATTAGCGATAATCAAGTCACATCGAGTGACATAGCACTGCTAGCACGTTCATTGATAGAATATAAAATATATTTATAGGCAACACCCGACACCACAGACATACTAAATATTAAACTCCATATTATTATGCATTTTAACATTTCCTCTACGATGAAACAGCAAAGTTCTCATGCCACTTTGTAAGGACTGCTTTTTCAAAGCAGTTATTTTAATTAATAATAATCTTCATCTAGAGCTAACTTGGGCATTTTTAGAGATATTCCTGATTTTTGACCGTGGGCCGTGCCGGGACAATTGGCTTGTGTTCTGAATTGTCCGAACATTAGTATCTGTTCTCCGCTTGATGCGGAGATGTTTAAACATCAACATGTGCCATCTGCTGAGCCCTAAGAAAGGAAATAGTAGCACAGGTCTTACTTGAAACTTTTCTACTAAACGGCAACCGTTACTTGGTGTGCATCCAATATTTTACATGAAAAGTGGTAATGCAGTGCAGTGGTTCGTCAGATCAGAACCTTAATAATTGTCCCTAATCGTTAATGCTGAATGTTAATATGAAAATGTGATCACGATAAAAATGGCACAAATTTTAATTTTCAGATATATGTAGAAATGAGCACGGAAGTTGACGATAGTACAGCGTCAAATTCAAATAAATTTACCCACTGCTGGGTCGTTTGATTATGCAATATGGATTAGAACTGCAGCAATGAATTATTAAATATTTCAATGGCGTCAGTTATATTAGAAACAATTATGAAATAAATTTTATTTCTGAAAGAGCATCAAGTGTGTATAAAAGTACACTCTAATTTACAGTACAAATACACGCATAAATAATTTGTCAATGTCTTATTTTCATGCGAACCTTTCTTGTTGCTTAGGAATAGACCGCAATTACACAATTATTACTACACAAGTTACATAATTTTAACAAAAATTATACAGTATTAGCCGAGTCAAATAAATACAATAGCGTTTTTAACATTTCGACCGATATCTCAATGGAATATACTAAGTACTTCGACCAGTTCAAATTGTCATAGCAAGATATTAATTCTTGAAAATTTGTCTCATTATTTGCTATAAGATGTAAAAGAATCAATGTTTGACAAATGGAAAAAAATACAATAATTTTGAATGATCGACTAAAGGCGTATCTCATTATAATAATCCATACATTACATAAATCTTCAATAAGCTTTGTTCAAAGACGTACGAATAAAAAACTCTGGTATTTGCAAATACATTTCAAGGAAACCGAGTTAACGTTCTTAAAGCGGCTTTTACCAGTATATAATATATAGTGACACATTAATTTAGTAGAAGTGTATATTTATTGCGACCGTTAATCTACTTTAATAATTTTATTGCCACAAATGATAATTATTGAATAAATAGCTATTAGCTAGTGCATAAAGCACTAGCCACCTAAAGAGTTGCCTTACACTCCACCACTTTATCACTAGTGTAAGCCAACGTGGTAATTTCTACACCATTTGTCGTAGCCTCTCCTTCTTAATTATCACCACAAATAAAATAAATGCTCAAAGGATTGAGTCCACCGCTTTAAATGACAAAAGCGCAGCACTGAATATTGCTTTCAATTGCATATTTTCTAAAATGAACATTAACAAAGAACTTAGAAGCAATGACTATGCTACACAAAAAATACAATAATCCCAATTTTACAACACATATTTACTTAATCTAACCACAATTTTCTGTAAATCTATTACCAGCCAATAATACAGAGTATCTGAACCTTGGCGTGAAAATTAGATACATAAATTTAATTACTGTTTGACAATAAGCATTAACAATTGTTGAAATCAAGTTTATAGATACGAGATGACTATTAAGACTGAAGAGTTATAGAGAAATAACAATATAGGTAAGGTAATACAATTTTATCATGGCCGTCCGATAAGCAAAAATTAATTGAAGTTACAAAAAATGAACTTTAAATGTAGGAATTATGAAGGTTTCAAAATAAGTCATAAAGAAAAAAATAGCAATACGGGTATTATGTAGAAAGTAAACTATCAAGTAATAGGATTTTGTAGATATCAAGAAATGTGATCAATAGGATTGCCCATATCAACAACAGTATAAATCCTTAACCCTTTCACATCTAATCCAGTTCAAATGAACTATAGATTTATATAAAATTATCATTAATGTTTTCTTAATATCAGACACAACATTTTGTATCCACAGTCATTAGTTGCTTCATATAAAAATAGTAGGTCTATAAAATTATTAATTTCTGCGGCTCAAAACTCACTAATTCAAATCATTCATTGTGTCTGATATTAGAAGAAAAAATAAACAAAAATTATTCAAATAAATGCATAGCTCATTTCCATAGCTTACAATTTCAAAAATCTGACTTCTCGTATGCTGTGAAATCACCACTGTACCTACTCAAAGATAATGATAAGTTCAACAGTTGTCAGATTGCATCCTTGTTTAAAAGGATTCCGTCATTGTCAAATGTCAAAAGTTAGAAAAAGCCGTCGAAGAAATACATAAATAGTAAATATAGCCATTCATTCAATTAAGTACGTTACTTAAGTTACTTCCTTTTCATCAACAACAGTGATAGTAAGTTTCATTATATCCATTGTAAATAAGGTAATCTTTAAATTCAAACATAAGAAGATAAATAAGTGTATCAGTAAGTATAATACTAAAGGATGAACAGGGAAATAGTACAAAATGTTATTATATGCTTTCGCCACGTTAATTTAACCTTGACTAATTAAACGTATACATAAACTATGCTAGCGTCTCCAAGTTCTGTTATATTATTCTATACTGTTTTTAATTTGCTTCAGCAAATTCTTGAAACACAATTATTACGACCTTGCATCACAAAATGCGTGATTCCCCCACCTACAGCAAACAAGGCGAATATTGGTCATACCTTGTAACTCTTACTCAGCAATGTCTTCAACATTGCCGATAAGAAATGAACCTATTTTCAGCCTGAATAAGTAAATCGCGAAGGATAGAAATGTCTTTTAATTGCGCAAAGGTTATCGAAGTCATAACTAAGTAACCAGATTAAATTATTTGCCTTAATACGTTGCACATATGAGTGCGTTCCATATATAAATTATATACCTTAATATTCTCCACAGCAGATGCCCTGTTATTGCTCTACGTAACCCTGGATCCCTAAATTAATTTCTTTTAACTTTGACGTCATTTCGCCCCGACAGTCAGTTGAATAGTCAGTAGTTTCAGTTAGTAAGTAGTAGTCTTGAAGAAGTATTTTATTAGTAAGTGTCACTTAACCTCCTTCTTCGGTAGGGGCGGCAAGCGGCACCGTTCGACGCAGAACCTGCAAATAATTACAAATTCATTAAAATTAGTCAAGTGTCAAAATTTTATACAATGTATGAAATTAACAAGTTTAACATATCAAGACTTTTAAGATATATATACGTACTTTTTGTTTCGCAATTGATCTCAACACGAAATCCGGAGTTTGAACACCTATTGACAAAAATTTAAAAACTATTCCGTTAGAAAACTATTAATGTGTGACTACGCTTTTTCTAAAATTCCTAAATAAACTTACGAGGACAAGGTTTGGAGGTGTCAAACACTGACGAAAGCATTCTGAAATCTTCCGAGCAGCTTAGGATAATGTATCGGCGGGGCGCTTTTAGAGCGAGTTCTTTGGCAACTTTTAGCGATGTTTGCTTACTGTCTATACAGCCCCCAGCACACTCTATCAAATCCTCCAATCCAGTCAACTTGAGACCAGGTGTGATGAAAAACTTAATTCCCTAAACAAACAAAAAACTATTTTATTAGTATTTTACACCTTTAATGCATATATGCCAGACACTGAATTTCAATTAGTACTTTGGTATAGTACACAAGTAATATTTAAACTATTTTTTAAATTTTTTATCTCTATTTCAATTTTTTCAAATACGAATTAAGCAATTAAATTCAAAACTTACGCTTAATAATAAATGTCTGTTTGGCTTTGGTAATATATCTGCAAATTTGGTATTGAAATCCTTTTCGAAGCCCGGATCTTCCACCGAATACTCCTTGGGGTCTAATACTCGTCCAGCATCACAACAAGCAAGAATCCAGTTATAATCAACAATAACATCAACGTGCGACAAACAAGAAAATAATTTTGGCGTCCGCATCCCAAGTCTTAGGACCAAAACATTCGCATGTTTCGCATCCTCCGTGAAACGAGCACCGGGAAGTTTTTCCATTATTCTTCGTATCTGCCCACACCATCAATATATTTTAAAGGTAACAATCTAAAAGTAGTGACTAATTGGTGATGACATAAATAATTGAAAGACAAACCTCTGTCCTGGCCTGCATTGTGTATCCAGTGCATGTGACAGATACATGATGTTTTTTGATTCCTTCTGTTAACGGCGAATCATCGTCAAGTACATTCTTCAAAATCAGTGGCGGAGTTGGTGGCAAATCGTTTTCGATTTTTGGCTTTTTGGCCACGACTGAGTCTTCAGGTGAATCCAGACTTCGTTTTCTATTTTTGAACTTTTCAAATATTTCATTGCTTACACGCACCGGAGTTTTCCATGCAGCTGGCAAGGCAATTACAAGAAATTGGTTTAATGCCCATCAACTTACATCTCAGAAATATAGTACAAACTTTCTGTAAATAATAGTTACCCATAAGATGAGGAACCATGGCGACATCAAAACGAAAGGTTTGATCAAGATTGAAGTGCTGATATTTTGGACTGTGTATCATTTGCATACAGGTCGTATGACCAAAGAGTACTTCGTTTAGGAACTGAATATTCACAACTGGTTTACGGTATTCACGGGCTTTCTGGTACAAAATCGAGTCAACCCTATTCAGAAAGACACATTGTTAGTTATAAAGTTACCGAGTATATTAGCGGGTTTAAAAGTATATGCTTTACTTGTTTGCTAATAGTATTTGTATGTTTCTGGCAAAAAAGGGAGCACAGTCGGCGCCAGCAGCAACGCACATCATCTTGGCACGTATACGATCTTCTCCGGTGAATCCAGTCAAACAAAAGAGTTGTCCTTTCAACGGCTGGTCACTTCTGTTACATAAAATGAAACTCAAAATAACAAACTGCAACGAAAATGAAAATAAGATGAGTTATTGCTCGCAGGGTCTTACTTGGAATATGCCACGGGTATATGCAAGGCGTAGAAAGGAGGTGACATGACCTTTCTTAAGCACACATCATTGAGCCAATGAAGAGTGACCAGTCTTTTACCCTCACGAATGGATTGTTGAAATTCGGGAAATCTCTGTGTTTCACTTAACACGTGCGTCACTCGCGGTCCGTATTCATTCTCAACCTCTCCGCCGTATTTCATCACTGCCAATTCCCACCCATCGTAGTCCAAGGGTTCAGCATTCCAAAATACGCAACCCAACAAGAAACCACCAGGAGGAACTGTCAAACCACATTTGGCAATCGTAAAATAAATTCTCCTTGAAAATGAATAGAATAAATAGATAATTAGCAGGAACTCACGTTTGATACTGGGATCATGTCCGTAATACTGATGCTGTGTTCGAACTGGACTTCCTGTAAGAGGAGATGAAGGTTGCTGCGTAGCCGGAACTCTCCCAACAGCCACATTACTCACTTGCACCGTTTTATTCCCGTTAGCCAAGTTCGATAAAGTTCTTCTCTGAATAACGATATTGTGCTGTGCGGTTGGAGAAGTGACTTGAGGAGAAATGCCTTGTTGTACTTGTGGCGGTGCCGGAGGTGGAGGAGGACACATCGTCTGCGACCCTACAACTGTTGTAGTTGGAGTATTTATAGTAGCCACAGGCTCTGGACCGTTAGCACCCTGTAGACGATTGCTCAGAAGGTTAGCTAGAGCAGTTTTCGTTTTTGAATGCACAACTTGGACCTAAAAAATAATTTTAAAAAGCATTTTTAAAATATCAATGCTGCTAAATTAGATATTAAAATACAAAAAAAACAACAGAAAGTTGAAGATGTTTCGATGATTATTAGCTTACATTCCATTGAGGAGAAGGATGTTGCTGCTGCGGCGATTGAGAAGGCGACGGTGGAGTTTGTTGCTGCTGCTGTTGCGGCTGCTGCTGATTCTCCGGTGTAGGAAGACGGTGATGTTGAATCTGAACCTGAGTGGATTGATTAGGGCTCCCCATCCTCTGAGGTTGTCCAGTAGGAGTAGCCACCCATTGTGAACTTGGCGTTGAAGTCGTTTGCTGATGAGTTTGTAAAATGGCAATTTTTTGTTGCGGCTGCGCCGAGCCTGGAGGTCCTTGTTGGAGAATGATTTGCTGTTGTGGTAGCCGAGTCGGTTGTTGTCCTTGGTGCACCAGAATGTGACGAACATTAATTCTTTGTTGTTGTTGCTGAGGATGTTGAGCTACTTGCGGAGTGAAAATCTGCTGCGTGCGAACCACACCACTTCCTTGTTGTTGTTGCTGTGTAACGATCATCTGTGCTTGAGGACGAGTGCCAAGTTGTTGAACTTGATTCGGAGGAATAAATTTCAATTGAGTTTGCTGAGACATCGGCTGTCCTAATACTTTCTGCTGATTTCCCTGGCCAATGATTTGATGATTTTGAACCAAGACAGACTGTCCAGAATTTATAATGGGCGTATTGATCTGCTGAACATTTTGATTCGTTTGAACAATCAACTGTTGTTGCTGCAATTGCGGCGACTGACCTTGCTGGCTCGACGAGTTCATTTGTTGTGACGAAAGTGTCGAATTTTGATTGATGATTTGATGACTTTGTGAAACGACGTGTTGTCCCTGTCCACTAACTACCTGCTGAGTCTGCACAGTTGATTGTTGTGGGGATTGGACAACGATTGTTTGATTTTGACTATTAATTATCTGTTGTTGTCCCCCTAGCACTGTATGTTGTTGGCCGGCATTCGTTCCTTGCTGAGAAACACCCACTTGAGATATAATTGTTGCTTTCTGCTGTTGAGGCTGCTGCATGGCTCCGTGCTGATTTAATTGTTGTTGTCGCAACATCATTTCTCTTCTTAGATGTTCCTCTCGATTCCGTTGAGCTAATTTCTGAATGAGCAACGTACGCTGACTTTGGTCCATCTGTGCCCATTGCTGCTTAATCTGAGGATCCATTTGAATCTGTCGAATTATTTCCAACTGTTGTTGCGGAGACCATTGGTGCTGGACTGTTGCTAGTCTAGGAGGTCCAGTAGCTTGGAACTGTACTTTCTGAACACCTATAGGTTGGCCATTTGGCCCAGTTTGAATAGTTGTGGTTTGCTGGCCCATTTGCTGATTCGGCACATTATTGGCTTGACCAAACTTCTGATACTGTTGACCTTGTTGCATGACCACATTGTACTGAGATCCTTGTTGGCCACTAAATCCTTGCTGCTGTACGGATATCTGTCCAGTATTCTGAGGGATCTGCTTTTGCTGTCCTTGCTGCAACTGGACTGGAATTTGATTAGGAAGAGAATTGTTTAAGTGCTGGATGTTTAAAGTGTGTGTCTGTTGCTGCAAATGAACTTGTTGTTGCTGTTGTTGTTGTGGGATATTTATTTGTGTTTGCGAGACCTGTTGTTGTCCCATATTGATTTGGTTCCCAGTGCCTTGCTGTTGAGATATGTTCATTTGATTTTGATTCTGCTGATGTTGAAGGGCTTGGATCAGTTGACCTGGTTTCACCGAAGACATTGACACGTGGATTTGCTGGGGATTTTGCTGTCTCAAAGCATTTTGCTGATGGATGGAGACGTTGATATTTTGTCCGCCTGACGTTTGCTGAAGTAACTGTTGCATCTGCTGAGACATTTGTTGGCCTTGTATAGTTTTCCCTTGGAAATTATTCATCTGGCTAACTTGACTGACCATTACTTGACCACGGTTGGGTTGTTGAGCCATATGAAACTGACCGTGCTGATGAGATTGTTGTAACGGGATTTGATGTTGTGACAAATGCTGACCCTGAGCAGGTTGTTGTTGCGACGAGTGTATTTGCTGCAGTTGCTGAGAATTCTGAAGAATCTGTTGCTGTTGCTGAGGACCCTGGAGCAGCTGGTGTTGTTGTGGTGATTGAATTAGTTGACCCTGTTGCTGTTGCTGCGAGGACTGCAGTATTAATTGTTGTGAAGGCGCCGAAATCAATTGTTGCGAAATCTGTGACGAATGCAAAAGTTGTTGTTGGGTCGTCTGAATCATCTGCTGAGACTGTGATGTTTGAATTAACTGCTGTTGTGCCTGAGACGTCTGAATCAGTTGCTGTTGCACCTGGGAGCCCTGCATGAACTGCTGAGGCTGCGGACTTTGCATAAGCCGTTGTTGTTGTTGCGGCTGTGAGCCCTGCATTAACTGCTGTTGTTGTGACGGAGGGCCCTGCATCAATTGCTGTGAAGGCTGCGGACTCTGTATCAACTGGCGTTGTTGTGGTGGCTGAGGGCTTTGCATCAACTGCTGTTGTGATTGTTGTGAGTTTTGCATCAGCTGCTGTTGTGATTGCTGAGGACTGGGCATCAGTTGTTGTTGTGACTGTTGCGGGCTCTGCATTAATTGTTGTTGCGATTGCTGAGGACTCTGCATCATCTGTTGTTGTTGTTGTTGTTGTGTTTGAGAATTCTGCATTAACTGCTGTTGTGATTGCTGTGACGCCTGCATCAATTGTTGTTGTGTTGATTGCGGGCTCTGCATCATCTGCTGATTGGCTGGCTGGGGGCTCTGCATTAATTGTTGTCGTTGAGGCTGCGGGCTCTGCATCAACTGTTGTCGTTGAGGCTGAGGACTCTGCATAAGTTGTGACTGCTGCTGAGGACTCTGCATCAATTGTTGTGGCTGCTGTTGACTATTCTGCATCAGTTGTGTCTGTTGTTGACCACTCTGCATCATTTGTGGTTGTTGCTGAGTACCCTGCATCAATTGCTGTTGTTGCTGCTGCTGAGGGTTTTGCATCAACTGCTGTTGGTTCTGCATCAGCTGCTGCTGTTGTTGTTGGCCACCCTGCATTAGTTGTTGAGGCTGAGAATTTTGAATCAGTTGTTGCTGTTGAGGCTGAGAGCCTTGTATCAATTGCTGTTGAGCCTGGGAGACTTGAATTAACTGCTGAGGTTGACTGTTCTGCATTAACTGTTGATTCTGTGATCCCTGGATTAAATGTTGTTGTTGTTGTGTCGAACCCTGTAGCAATTGTTGTTGAGAATTTTGCATTTGGACGAGTTGTGGTTTGGAGCCATGGATCAACTGCTGCTGCTGGGACTGTGGTCCTTGCATTAACTTTTGTTGCTGAGCCTGTGATGTTTGTATCAATTGCGACTGCTGTTGTGATTGTAACTGTTGTTGCTTAGCCTGAATGGCTTGCAATATCTGCTGCTGGGCTGCTGACGGCTGAATGATTTGTTGTCCTTGAGATGTTTGAATTATTTGATGTTGCTGCACTTGTGGCTGGCTCAGTTGTTGTTGGCTCTGCGATGTCTGTGGCAATTGTTGCTGTTGTTGTTGAGCTGATGCAGTTTGCATACTCTTTTGAGGCTGTGACTGGGAAGACTGAATTAACTGAATATGCTGTTGACCCATTTGTGACTGAGAAGACTGCAGGAGTTGTTGTTGGTGCTGAAGCTGTTGTTGTTGAAACTGCTGCTGTATATGTTGTTGCTGCAATTGCTTCTGTTGGATGTCTGACTGCATTTGTTGCTGATTGTTTCCAGCTTTTGCCTGAGTGTTCTGTAGCAACAACTGAGTCTGCAGAATATTTTGCGAATGAACCGGGACAACTGGACGAACCATCACGGCACCCCCAGCAACCGCTTTGATGTTGGAGACAGGAGGAGGTGGCTTAAGCTGCTGGGGAGGCCGAATTTGAAGCGTGTTGACATTAACATTGACCGTGGTGAACTGCTCAGACTGTGGCTCTTGATTATCGGAATTTGATGTGACTACTGTTTGTACTGGAGGCCCCACATTGGTTTTTGTTGTTTTTGGTTCAGTCAACAATGATGGGTCATATATTAATTCATCAACAATCTGATCCCGCTTGATACAATCTGTCACCCAGTCACACGTTACTATTTTCAGACCTTTTTCTTTGGCTTGATGATATTTGTTGCCAGATGTTTTGTTTATAATAAGATGAGTACATCGATTAGTCAGATGTTTGGAAAAAGATCCTCCGTAGTAAGTCAAACTAGCCCAGATGATTTTTAAATCCTCTCCAACGATGCCCGATGTTGTAGCCGTGACTTTACTGAAAAGTTGGTTAGTTTCTCCTTTAAAGCCATCCGTTCTGCAAAAATAAATATACAATTAATCACGGATTTTGATTAGAAATGACAAATTAAAATAAAAGGCAGGCCTCCGAACAACAAAGAAACAATAATTACGGAAGAGTTTTCCCCAATAAAGCAGAATAGGCTATCCATCGTGGAGACACGATCGGGAGTTCGAATATATCCTTAGCTTCTTCCACTTTGTTTTCGTCAGCATCCGACCCGGCAATGAAATGTGAAACAAGAACCCCAGAGTAGGTTCTTACCTTAGCACCCCCACTCTCGAAAAGCTTTATCAACTATACATAAAAAACAGTAACTTTTAAAACTGTATACACTTAAAGCAGTGCAAATGCAAATCCATCCTCCTTTCTTAAATACGGACAGCAAATCAATTATTCAAAGAGTGGAAGTTAGAAGACAACATTGAACATCAAATATAACATTTAAATAATGACAATAATAAATATGTGCACGTTCCAAGCACTGAAGAACATTTAGAATTATGACACAAAATTTTTAGTTCAACTTGCAGTTAACCTACGACGACGATGACCAACACAAGTCACAACGTTCTTTAACATGGCAAAACACAATAAAATGTTACATGACATGGCACAGCCAACAGATGACGGAAAATCCAAAAATAAAATAATCAATTTAAAGCTACGAAGAATATCTAAACAATATTTATCATCTGGTATTTCAATTTAAATTAAAGAGAAACTTAAGACTTACCTTTTGATCAACTGTGCCGGAAACACAGATACCAACATCTGCAAATGTATCGGACTCTAGCTTGATATTTTCCAAATTAAACGGTAACGAATCCATGTCAACTGAACAAAATTAAAATGTTTATCACTCAAAATTCTCTCAGTATAAAACATTTGAAGATCTTGACCAACAATTCAACAAATATCTGAATATACAACACAATTCATAGCATTGTTAGTGCAATAACTGTATTTCCTCCTACTCGACTATTATCATTTTTCTTTATTCACTGAATGGATTATTGTGACAAGATTTGACAACGTGATTGCCCACCATTCACTTAAATCTAGACTGAGAGAAATAAAACTACCTACTCACAAAACAGTTGACTTGACAGTATTCAAGCAACAGACCAGTCAACTAAAAAATTAAGACACTAACACTAATATCTCTACTTTTTTAACAATGACCATTGTTGTTTATTGTAGAATATATTTAGTTATTGCCACTATCAATAATTCCCAGTTCTTTCATTTGACTGCCGCCTTCACCTGATTGCACCCGGCAAAACTCAACTGCTCGATCAGATTTTAGTGTTACACTATGATCTCAAAAATCTACCAAATGTAGGCGATGATACAGGAACAGG
>JAAAYG020042990.1:0-12661 GCA_009936455.2 Tomocerus minor
GAATTTTCTTGCGACAATTTCAAGAAGTCAGCACTGTTCATAGAAAGGTACAATGCGAAGGAGTAGGGATTTTCGGCTGATTTCAAGGTTTCGTATAAATATTTTAGGAAATTATTTCGCTCTATCTTCCAGGCTCGGTTGATGATATTCATATGCGTTATTGTAGCCTTGCTAAGTTCAACAAACGGGATTTTGATGACCGACAGCATGGATTTTTCCGTCACAATATTTCCTAAGGCTACTTGCATGCAATCACTTCTTTTCTTCGCCATTATCATATTCGAAATTGTAGTTTCTCTGAAAGTAAGCTTTGACTTTTCTAAAGATTTGGATGATTTCCTGGATCCAGCACCTCCGTAATGATCAACGCTGTTTTCGTCACTAAGAACTTTAGCGACACGTTTACGAAACATAGAATACTACACCTTATACTTCAACAAAATAGAAAAATATATAAATAAATGACTATGAATAAAAGTGTTTTGCAATGGCGATATTTACTTTTTATTCAAATTTTACTTACTTTCAGTGGAAACAGTGACTTTCTACACTTTCTGCTTTCACCAATAAACGAATGTTGCTCACTGATGATGAGAGATCTCAGAGATCACAAGAAAATAAATATATATTATAATGAAACGTAAAATAGTTTGTTAATTTAACCCTGGCATTTACGAATTTCGTCCTTAGACCTTTTTCAAAAGTCATTTATGGAAATCTACCTAAATTACATATTTAGGCAGCATCTGCTAAAATATGTAGTTAGGTAGATTTTGAAAATGGACTTTTAAAAAAGTAATGAACACAGATAAAACTCCTCAACACTTGACTAGTCAAGTGTCAATCAATCTCTTTGGTTATAAGCCTGGGTTACACGATTTCCAGGCACTGTCAAGTGTGTCAATATAAATAAAATTGACAACTATTTAATTAGTAATAAAGATTAGATACCTTGACTTTAGTTGGTTTACTTTAGTCAACGATTGAATGTAACTCGTGAATTTCATAAGTCCTTCACGACTTGTGTTTACTTTATTTAGCTTTGGAGAGATTCGGATGACTGTACTGTGAATGTTGTGAGTTGTGTTCAAAGACTTCGATAGTAAGACAAGCAGTGAGAATTGTTTTTTGGTCGTACATTAATACATGGGTAGTGTACAATTGGAGGAAATTAGCGGGAAAAATTGTCGCTACATATTAATGTATTTTCAGTCAAATCTGGCGATTGGAGGAAGCTCGAGAATACGTTAGTGCCCGTCTATTCCTACACTATTACACTATTTAGTATGTCTATGGTTGTGTTGTGTTGCTGCGATCAGAGATATGGCAACCACTACCAGTGCAACTAGATGCAACATGTCAACTTTTATTTTATTTCACATGATCACACTTCTTAAAACGTGGTTCGCGAACCACGGTTCGGCAAATGTGCGAACCCGAACCGAATCATGGTTCTGTTCGGCTAGGTTCGCGACAGCTTTTTGCAGCCAATATTTCGATTCGGCTCGCAAAAACTTTTTAAGAAGTCAAAAAATCATCAAAAAAAAGGAGCTAAATGTTGGATTTATATTGGGTACCCGACACTTTTAAACAATGTCTGTATACCCCATTTTTTAAAGCTGGTTCGCGAACCACAGCCGGCTCGGCAAATGTGCGAACCGAACCCGAATCGAACCAAATCATGGCCATGGTTCGGTTTGGTTCGATTGGAATTCATAAACATCTCTGGTTCGGTTCGGCTCCTTTCGCGACAGCTTTTTGGGGCCAATGGTTCGGTTCGCACGTTCGGTTGGCGAAAACTTTTTAAGAAGTGTGCACATGATAAGTTAAGTACCATATAGAGGAAGCCAAGGCTGTGCTCCGCCGGCAAAAAAGACACGAGTATGTGACCCGCAGTTGGCCCTCGAGTGAAATTACACGGCTTACTCTCACCATTTACCGCAACCAATCAAAACGACCGACAGCGAGTATATGGATATGTCCTATCTAGAAGTACTGTTAGCGGCTGCCATATCTCTGGTTGTGGTTTGCGCACTACAGTTGTGGATTGTGTTTTTAAGACTGCAAGAGTTGCATGAAGTATCACTTGATTGCTTGTATCAAGGGTGCCTCGGTGATACGCAAAACGCATATATCTCAACCCCAGGGGGCTAGGACGTTGATAATTTTTTAAAACGTAGACCTTTCTAGTACCGAGGGCGAGTCGTAGGGGTTTTCCCAAAAAGTGTTTACAAGCGGCAAAACTAATTTTTTTGTAAAGTGGGAAAAATTCATGGAGTTTGGACGAAAGTATTTATTTCTCCGTTATTTGAAGAACTAAAAAAATCCTCAATGAAGTTCTACCCGTTCTGCGTAACTGCCATACCTATCCATGTTAACGCCGAATCAGTTACTACGGCTAAACAAGTACTACCATTTCGACGCCAACTGTGACTTTTGCATTCATATTTATTTATTACTCAGCACCCTATATTAGTATTTTCCGCGCGAGCGCTGTCGATCATCGAGGCACCCTTAAATGCTAAATATTTTGGTGGCATAAAATAATTGTTTAATACTTCAATTAGATGTAAATTGGTATGAAAAAGTTAATACCGTTTTTGCAAACCATTTGATTACTGTGCAATCTATCTTCAATCAATACATCAAATCTGTTCACTCTTACAAAATGGCTAATAAATGATCTAAATATAATTAAATACCAGTAAGCATTACCACAAAAATTGGAAACTGTTTCAATTAGATGTATATTGTTATTCTTCGAATTAAGTCGTAAAAAGGAAAATATTAAAATAGTCGAAACAAAGTGATAAATTATGTCACAATAGAACTTTCAATATCAATAACTTCCCATGTGCATTTGTATCCTAAATCTGCGATAAGATGATGCGTAACATGCGTATTTTAGGATACCTTAAAGATCATACTTCAAAAATACCGAAATTTTACTTCTCGGAAACGAATCGTAAATCTACGATTCACTACGATACGATACTTTCGAAAATAAGATCCCTGAATATATTAAAGAAAATCATATATACCAATGTTTTTCCATGGTTTAATTGGGGGTTTGGTATACATATGAGGAAATTATGCATTTTTGACCAAAATCAGCTACGGGGGAACGGTACGTTAAAAATCGTTTCATTTGTTCATACGACTGTAATACCAATAGATTTAGTACGGAGAGAGTGTTATTTACGTCCCGTAGACCATTTCGGGACTCCCATGTTGAAACTCTTGAAACTCCTTAATTTCCCCACATGTATACCAAGCCCCCCAAGAAATCCGTGGAAACACATTGATGTATACGAACTTATAAACTCTTGCTGGCATTTTCTCCATCTAAACTCTTTCTCGTCTCCAATGGTTCCACAATTAAAAATTATTTTGGCGAGATACATTTTAATAAAAAATTGTACACAGGTCCTCACTCAGATTGTATATTTCATTCTGTGTCTGTGAATCTTGAAACTCGTATGTGAACATCCTCATCCTGCATAACCTGAAATTTTGGAGCACTCGACAATTTTTTTTTTGCTTATCTGTTTAGTTTTATTTTTTTGTTTCGTTTTTGTTTTTTATATTTAGTTATTTGTTACATTTACCCTGTTTCGCGGGATAATCCTTCGGAGTAAGACTCAACAGATCATTTTTCTATCGGTTGTTTTGTAAATTCATTTGTGTGCGATACATTACAAGTCAACAATAAGCAAAATTGCATTGAGAATTTGAAATTGATTTTATTGATATTTTGTTTTATTAGCAGTTGAGTCTGTACAGCAATATGGCCGACGACGTAGGGGAACCCGTCCCTCCAGATTCAAACGATCCGACGCGTGACGTTACGGCCCGGAACACGGAAGAAGATCAAAGCGATGAAGACAAATCCCTACAGGTTAGATAAATAATTCAAAATACAATTTTTCATAAGTTGTTCTCAAGATTCTCACTAAGTATTTTTTTTTGGTTTTAGGAAGAATTGGATCTTTGTGTTGAGCGACTACTGGGATCAGATGAGAATTTGTTCGAGCCTGCTTTAGAGCAACTCCGCTCTCAAATCAAAGCGTCAACCTGTACGATGACAACCGTTCCAAACCCTCTAAAATTCATGAGGAAAAATTTCTCTAAGATGAAAGAAATTTATTCCAAAATTACAAATGCACATACAAAAAAATTGTGTGCTGATGTTATCTCAGTTCTTGGAATGGCCTTCAGTGAAGAGAGAGATTGCCTCCGATATAAGCTACTAGGGCTGGACGGAGATATCGGTGAGTGGGGACGCGAATATGTTCGTCATCTTGCTGGAGAAATTCCTCTGGAATGGTGAGTATTGTAATTTCAGTTAGAAGCATAATAAATTATGTCTGGAAAAGGATGAATTAATGATTTTATGCTTAATTCTGTTTATATTTTATTCTGCTTTAAATTGATGGGTCATTTTGGATTGCTTTAATTTATTTTCAGGCGGAAAATCGAAGTAATACAAACGAAATGCCAACAACTTTTGGAGCTCGCCAAGAAGATCATCTCATACCATTTGACTCACAAGGCTGAAGCCGAAGGTTGTGACCTAGCAATGGAACTTCAACGTTTGGATCTTATAGAGGAGCTAGTAGATGTACGCACTTATCGATGCGTTTGCTCGTATATAACGAGCTTTTTCGCGTATGTACGGGGCCCGGAGAAAGCAAATATTGCAAAAAGTGCAATAAGCATGTACAAAATGTTCCAACAGTGGCCCCTAGCTCTTATAGTAGCAATGCAGCTCCACGATTCAACTTTGATCCACGATATTTTGAGTGAATGCAGTGACGAAAACATGAGAAAACAACTAGCGTTTATTATCGGACATCAACAGGTTGATTCCTCTCTATAAATAAATGTAATAATTAGGGGAAGTCCATTGAAAATGTAAAATACGTTGTACCACAACGACATAAACTTAAACTGATTACAGATACACGTAGAAACCGATGACAATACTAACTCAAATGTAGAGTTAAATAAAATCATTAGCAACAACTTTCTGAATCAAAACTTTCTAAGTCTTGGTCGTGAGTTGGATATATTGGAACCGAAAACTACTGAAGAGATTTACAAATCTCATTTAGGTTGGTTTAATTAAATGAATGAACATAGGGAACTAAAGGAAGAAGATTAAACATAGATGATGCATAGTTTTAATTAATTGCTCTAAATTGACAAATGTAGACGGGAGTCGACAGGCGTTAGGCAGTCAAGTTGAATCCGCACAACATAATTTGGCAGATTCGTTCGTTTCTGGTTTCGTAAATGCTGGTTTTGGCTGTGATAAGTTGCTGACTCAAGACGAGAACAAATGGCCGTATAAAAACAAGGAATTTGGGATGATGAGTGCAACAGCTTCGATCGGTTTAATATTTTTGTGGGACGTAGATGGAGGTCTGCTACAGATCGACAAGTATTGGTATGCAACCGAGGACTACATAAAAGCAGGAGCCCTTCTCGCCTGTGGAATTGTAAATTGTGGAGTAAGAAATGAGTGCGACCCTGCACTGGCCCTTCTCTCCAAATACACTTGTCACCAGAATGCAACAATGAAGATAGGGGCCATCTTGGGACTGGGCTTGGCCTATGCTAGCACAAATCGAAAGGACGTCTTTCAGCTCCTTAACAAAGTGGTTATGGATCGGAACATGGGGCTGGAGGTCATTTCCCTGGCAGCCCTCTCCTGCGGCTTTGTCTCTGTGAGCACGGGATCGAAAGCAGCCTCTCACCTTCTCCAGTGCCTCATGGAAAGATCCGAAGCAGAACTCAAGGACAACCAGTCACGTTTCATCGCCCTGGGTTTGGGATTGTGCTACTTGGGTATGCAAGAAGCCGCGGACACTCTATTGGGAGCCTTGTGCATTATTCCAGATCCATATAAATCAATGACAATAACCTTGGTAGAAGCATGTGCTTACGCAGGCACTGGAAATGTACTTAAAATCCAGAAGCTGTTGCACGTCCTTTCCGAACATTATGAGCCGTCGAAGTCCGTCGACTTTTCTGCACAACAGTCAGTAGCAGTGCTGGGAATCGCTCTGATTGCCATGGGCGAAGATATCGGGACAGAAATGACTATCCGTTCCTTTGGTCATTTGCTGCGTTACTGCCTGCCCGCAGTTAGACGAGTTGTGCCCCTCGCCCTCGGCCTTCTCTCCGTCTCTAACCCACGCATAACCGTTCTTGACACTCTCAGTGAGTTGTCCCATGACGCGGATAACGAAGTATCTCTTAACTCTATTTTCTCCATGGGAATAGTCGGTGCCGGAACGAACAGTCCACGAGTGGCCGCAATGCTCCGACAGTTAGCTCAATATCACGTCAATGACTCAAATAAACTCTTTATGGTCCGAATAGCTCAAGGATTGGTATACTTAGGAAAAGGAACGTTAGGGCTGACGCCGTTTCACTATGACAGACAGCTACTATGTCCAATCGCCGTCGCCGGTCTCCTAACCACGCTCTTCTCTTTCTTGGACGTAAACAAAGTTGTTCTCGGCGGGAGTCACTATATGCTCTATTGCCTAGCCATGGCAATGAAACCGCGGATTTTGGCGACTTTCGATACGGACCTCAAACCCATGCCTGTTGAAGTCCTAGTCGGTAAGGCTGTAGATAACGTAGGAGTGGAGGGAAAGCCGAAGACTATCAAAAATGTTCAAGCCTACACAACGCCTGTGATTTTGGGACATGGTGAACGCGCCGAGCTCAGCACAAATGAAGTCATTCCACTTTTACCCTTTTTAGAAGGCTTTGTAATATTTAAGCAGCGTAATCGAGAGGTAAAATTGTAAATACTATACCCTTTGATTGATGTATTTACTGATATCATTTCTCTAATGCTCTGTGCACTTCTTAAGCCATTATTTGCTGAGCAAGCCATTTGATGAGCGATATTTTGTATTCAATGAAAAAATTGCCTAACTACTCACGACAAATACATATGCTCAGCAGTGCCTAAAGTTACGCAACTTTACTATGGAATCGTAATAAATTTAGCCCGTTTTGTCGTTAGAGATTCACATCTAGAGAAAGTTTCCAATGCTTCTTGGAAATTTTGGTATACATGTGAGGAAATTACGCATTTTTACCAAAATCAGCTAAGAGACGATTTTGACAAAGTATTGCGGGACGCAGTCTAGCCAAAAGGGATGCCATTTCCATTGAATTTAGTAAGGAGAGAATGATTGTTTACGGCCCGCAGATTATTTCGGGGCTCCCAATTTGCAAGTCCGAAATTTCCTCACATGTATAACGAAGCCCCCCAAAAAACCCTACAAACACATCGGTCACGTCTCAATACCTACGCTAATATGTAGCATGGAGAAGTACATGGAGAAGAGGGCTTGTTGACATGGGGATTTTTTATATCATGCATTCAATCATGCAGAATCAGTGTGCACATGCACTAGTGACTGGAGTAGGGTCTCGTCGATGCCGTTAAGTTTCCATATTATAGTTACGATGCTTTCGAAAATAATAAAAGATTGGAGGTAACTAGTGGGTGCTGAATCCTCAACTCACTTTTCCCGATATTGCAGACATATTCATTACAATCTGAAAGAAAATCAAGCAAAATTCCGCAGTCTAAAAATTTAGCCAGTGGCCGTTGTGCTGTTGTCAAGGACAATAGTAATAACGTCGAATCCGCTTCAGTTTGTACATCCGGTCAAGTAGGATGCAAATAGACGAGTTTGTATTTTTGAAGAACTTCCTCCAGATCTTTTCTATCGACTCAAGAAGTATTTGTCCGATTTTAAAGAGAAATACACCAATAAAATTCTAGTAAGATTATCTACATTTTCTATTACTCGAAGTATTGAGAACATGCCTTCTCCGTTTCTTAAAATAATGAAATGTTAAAATTTATCGAACAAACGCTAATTATTAATATTTAAAGCAACAATTTATCCAGAATTTCGAGTAATAGAAAATGTAGATAATGTTTCTAGGATTTTTTTCGTGGGATTCACATTAAAATTGGACAAATATCAGCGCATGAAAAAGGCTACCTTTTGGGGAGAAAAAATGCAAAACGGCGCCTTTTTGACTTCTTGCAGTGGCTATCGACATCTGTAATGTTCAAGGACAGGGTTGTATATTGTCCGGATGAAATTCAATTTTATCATTTTATCCATCCATAAAAACCACTTGGACAAAATTAGATTGGATGAAATTCCATGCTAATTACTATTTCATCCGGCCAAAACACAAAATTAAGGTGGATAAAACCAATTTCATCCAAATTTGACCAACCCCTTAATTTTATCCACCGCAACCCTGTTCAAGGATCCATGCAATTGTTTCAGTCGATAAAATATTGCTAATTGTTGGTTCCATTGCATGTCCTGACATTTTTCATTCAATTTGGATTGTAACTGGTACGTAATTCACTGGAAAAGCCTATATTACTGGGTGTTTGCATTGTCCAATTTTAAAGCAAAAGGGCAAACACTCAAAAAGGCGCCTTTTTGCTAATTTTGATAGGCAATACGGCAAAAAGTCAAAAAGTTGGCCTTTTCGTACCCTGACAAATATTTCTTAAGCTGATAGAAGAGCTCTACGAAAAGTTTAACATGTAAAGACTTAAACAGTAGGAAACCGTTTTATTGCAATAATGCAATATCAGAAAAAGGACGCTTAAAGTTAGGCAAGAATATAACAAAATAACACTTAGTTTAATACGAATTTTAATTGTTTTGCGCAAACTTTTGCTCAGCTTTTCCTAAGTTAGGATTTTGGGTTGCTCAGCAAATCTTAAGTTATGACGCTCATTGAATACAATTCGGAAATTCTTAGCAAAAATATAGGCAACTTGCTTGCTCAGCAAAGGCATTTTGCTAATTGAATAGGTACCCTGTGTATTAAAGTGTAAGATTAAAAATGTCTTCTCCAGTCCGCTATCCCACAGTGTTTCGGTTTGTAATTTTCAGTAATTGTACAAATTCTCTAATATTATGTGGGGGCGGGGTGATTTTTTTTCAGGAAACAGTTTCAATATTTGTCACGGCTGCAACAGGAAAAATAAAACTTGTTTGGGACCACGTGGACGTAGAATCTAATCTGCAAATTGGATTGTTTCATGGAAATTTTTATCGTGATAAAGATCTAACGAAATACATTGTGACTCATAGCATAACAGAGAGGAAGGGACATTTCCTGACGGAAGAGTCATTTGATGGAAATACCATAGAAATTATTGATGCAGTTATCTACGTTTGCGTGCTTTATGATGAAAACGAAAACAATATTATCAAAACTGGAAATTTGGAGACGAAATTGTACTTAATCCGCGAAATTGCGTTAAAGTATCCGGAGAGATTTTTACAAGAGTTAAAAATGAGAGGGTCCCACAATGCGCTAACCAGCGAGGCATATGATACTTTAGCTGAGATTTTCTCTGGGAAGTGGAAATGGTAAATTACTCACTAATAAAAAAAATCTTAGGATAAAAGCCAGGATTGGGTCTAGGGCAAGGCAATTTTGGGAATATTAACATCAAACCCTTGGGAACGATGTCTCAAACTTTGTATCCCCTGACTGCGTCGCCCCTCTCGCCCTGCACATATCTTAGGAAGGTCGCCCTTTCATGCATAGTACAATAAACCCTTGTAGACGGAATAGGAAAGAAACGGCGGTGGACCTATTTCCTGCGACTTGGGTTGGCTCCTATTTTAAATGAGTTAATAGAAAAATATAGCATATGTATTGTTGGCAACCGGTATAGAAACAATGGTTTACTAATGATGCCTGTGTGATACGCGACCTTGGGGTTGCTGCGGCCAGAAGTGAATCTAAAAGGAACGCCAGTCGCACACTAACCTCGTAGTATATTTAGTATAGGCTGTATTCACACTAATTACCTACAAAACTAAGTCGACCATTTCCTTCTGTGTCGATTGTACATGAAAACCAGAGGGAATTCATAAATCCCAGTCAGCAGCATTCACAGCTTTTAGCAGGTAGTAATGAGTTATTAGTGAATGGATATCAGGATAGTTCCCACCACACTCCGCATGAACGTCCTTGCCGCTGATGTAAAAGGCGACCATGTATGAGTGCTTCACTTGTATTCTTCTATTCTTCTGGGCTTATTATATATATAATACATCTATTTCTATGATTGTTGGTGACATAAAAATTTTCCATCCCCAGAACTAGAACGGATAGACGAAGCAACCCTATTTTCTAATGGGATTGTCGCATATACCCCTAGAACATATCCTGAAAGTTTGACGTCAGTATCTTCATCCGTTTTTGAGTTATCGTGTAAACGTACGGACGTACGTACGTACGTACGGACGGACGTACGGACAGATAGACTAAAGGAAGCTATAAAGAAACGAGGCCGTTTCTTAAAAATGGTACTTGTAATGTGCGTTGGTCGCCATGACCCACTTCCCTTCTTCCCTACGTGATACCAGGTGATGACATCAGCACTTTCTGCTCTCTTTTTGCAGCCATAGCCAGTTTGAACATATGATTGTCCAGAGTAGGGTTGAAAACTGGATTCAAGTAGATGCATGCTCCTGAGTTGATTGAAATTGGCTTTACTGTTGAATTCACATTCATATGCAGTTGTCATGCTCGAAGGGGAACTCTTGCTTTCTTCCTATTGGCTCAATTTATTTGAAATACACTCCTCTGATTGGTGATTACTATGACAAATTTTTACAGTATTCTCAATGGGGGGGGGGGAGCTTTTATATGCCAAATATTTAATGCTGAGAACTACTACATGGACAACAGAGAACTACTTCATATTTGGCAGATGGACGAGGCGGAAAGGCCGAATTCGCATACAGAGTAAAATGCGTTGCTGTTTCGTTTTGTAGCTTCCCATTTGGGGCAAATGCCTATCGGGTTTTGGGTACTTGCTCTTTCCACACAGGTTTAGTTGTCAGGAGATATTGCTAAAATATTCATCTATTTTACCCACGCTGCGCTGTGAGCTAACATGTTCTTCGGATGAGATCTTCAATAATCTAAGATGAATATAATTGAAACTGCATCTACTTGCATTCAGTTTTCTACTCAACTCTGAACAATAATATGGAGTATGCGATTAAAAATTTTGGTCTCGCTTCGGTTCTGAAATGCTGCATTCTGGCAACGGAGAAACATTTGACGTCACTCGAAGCGAAAATATGAAACAAAGGATCAACTTTCGCTTCCAAATGGCCGATATGAGGCGAACATTTTGCTACGCTTCGTTTGACTTTCTTTCAAATACATGACCTTTTGCTTTGATGTGCGTTTGCAAAACAAAGTTTCCAGGCGATTATTTTTTCGGTCGCCTCGTTTTCAGTAAACGTTGCGAAGCGAAGCAAATGGCAAATCTAAAAGTTCAAAGTGGTTGTAAAAAGAGAGCAAAAAGGACTGATATGTCACCACTCTCACCACCTCTGGTACAGCTCTGTGGAGTGGGGGAAGACAAGTCACGGGAGACCAAGTTTGAGATTTGAGACATCTTCTAGAGTAGTAGTCTTCGCTTCAACACACAAGGTGTCTACCTCGGCGTTTTTCTTAGAGTTTTCCCAATGCAGGTGAAGAAAAATTGGTGCCTGTCGGTCTAAAGTGTAAAATGAAATGATAAGCTACGTACGGGACGGGACTTTGTTACTCTACGAGTTATGTCCGTCATTTTCTTTGTGTCCGTCTGTTACCACGATAACTTATGCATTAACGGAGGTTGACAATGATTGATGTTATGATGCCCATGACTAACCATTTCAAAATGGGTGATCGGTGTACAGGTTACCAAGATAATGCACTCTCACTTATTGTTCATTTTAATAGTCATTATCATTATGTATAATAGCTACATTATAGGAATATCGGATATGTATTATAACCCTGTTGTAGTTGTGCATAGATTAGAGATAGTTACTCCCGTCGTTAGTAAGGCACACATTCTTAATATAAAAATTCGAAAATCTGTCACTCTCACTCACATTTCATATTTTTAAATGGCTAATTTCAAAGAGTGTTAGTTTTTGAGAGTGAGAGTTGAGTTTTTGTGTAAATAAGCGCCCATTCTCATTTCAAATTCTTAATAAAACGACTCCCACTCAATCTCCCACTCGGCCAGAGTAATCTCCCATTTTTTAGGTTAGGTACTGAGCTACCTTTCATTCGGAAAGTGTCGTTTTCAGTGTACAAAATTCGGTGCTCAAGGATATAATTGAAAGAAATATACACTATTTTTCAGGGACCATAATTTTGAAACATTGTAAAATTACGATCTCGTATTTTCCATAGATATCTGTTCATTTTGCATTAGAAAATAATTAAAACTCGAAGTTTTTCAGAAGAGAATTTACGATCGTAATTTTAAGATGTTTCGAAAAGATGGTCCCGCAGGTCTCCCTCGAAGACCACACACATACACATTAAAAGTATATTGAACGGTCAAATTGACTTGGTTGCTACGGGTTTAAGAGATCAACGGAGCTAGTGGGATTTAAAATTTTGTCATGTCTCTCCCCGTACTGGGGAGCCAAAGTAACTATGTAAGCCTATCCTGTCAATACTAATCACACCGCTGCCATACCTACCTACCTAGGTTAATTTTTTCGGCATTCTGCTCTGTGTCCTTCCAAACTCGCCTGTACCTAACTATAGTAACAAA
>JAAAYG020043012.1:0-10880 GCA_009936455.2 Tomocerus minor
AATAAAAGGAGACAAGACTTGCTACAGAAAGGGAATACAATGAATGTTTTTACCTGTTGTTTCTTTTAACATACCTGTTTGCAATTGTATTATTAACAGTTTTGTTTGCCAGCGTTTATTCTTGGTAAAATGTTTTGTTTGTGACAGGTCTAAATATCAAATTTATACCCACAAGCTTTTGACCTTGTTTCTCTTCCTGAAATGTGTATGATTCTCTTATTTGCATTGCGCATGAGCATTGCTCTTTTCAATATCAGCGAAATGAGTTTTCTGGTGATGACCAATATCTGAAAGGTTTTTGTCACTCTCTCAGTGTCACATTGTGTAAGTGTAGATAGCTGCAAATTCCTGGAGACAACGTGGGGTCTTAATATCAGTCCTAACCCAAACGTGATGTAATTTCTGAATCTCAACCAAGTAAACAACTGGCATTATCGACTTTGGTTTATGTAACTTTCTGCGTAGCATTTTAATCCTGAGATTTAGATTTTATCCCGATTTCAATGCTTTCTGTGTTTCTATATATGTGAATGCCAAAAAAAAAACAAATAAATCCTCCTTTACAATATCTGTTAATAATAAAATGCATTATTTATTCCTAGAAACAAAATGATGTTAGTCAAGGCTGAGTTTCAAATCTGCGTTTTAGTCCTCTCTTGAAATAGGTCATTTCGTGTCTTCCAATCCAGGTTAAATACAAATAATTAGTTTATAAAAGAAAATAACTGGAACGTCTATATGGTCATATAGACTTCTTCTGCACAAAATTAAATAGGAATCAAGCAGACATGCTCCGAATAGATTTCTTTTTATAAATTAAGGAGTACTTGACTGGATTCTGTTAGGCATTATACCTTGCGACAAAAGTTTTAAAATGTTCCTATAAGAATTCTTTATGTCGCTTTGCCGCCGTGGCGTTGAGTCTAATTTAAAATGCAACATTTTCCAGTCCAGATTCCTACTACAGATTAGTGAAACTTACCAAGCTGCAAAAAATATCAAAAAAGAAGAAAATATTCTCTAGGGTATCTCATTTATGAAATTTTGTCTTTCTAAATACACGGAATTTTATTTTTGAAAAAGTTGGAAACCTGTGCCCTCAAAAAATATGAGCAGTTTTCAATTTTTTTAATTTCATTGTTGTGCATTAAGCCGTTCTCCTGGAATCAGGGCTGGAAATCATGTCAACCCCACTTTAATAGAATATATGGAGAACGGAATGTAGTAGTGGATTTGCGTCTGTGGAAAGGAAATTTGACAATGAACCAATTTCCCACACAAAATGCTAAATAATGTGTATGTACGTGAGTTTTGCACGTTCGTAAGTAATTTGCTTGCCTCTTGCAAAAATGATGAGTAGTGTTTAATGCGTATGTATGACAGTATGAGAGTAGGCGGGGTGTCACTATTGGGATGTTAATAGATATCTTCTTCCGGGGTGCTGCAATATATATGCCCGACTTTCTATAGCTAGTAAGAGCCGTCGTCCTATCTCCTGCCACAAACATTTTATTGATTGGTAGATCCTGTATCTCGATCAGTATATTATTATACGACGCACTCACTACATACAGAACAGAGAGCTACGTTACGTTATACGTACGCGTACGCTACGTGCCACTTCTGTAGAAAAGTGGAGGAAAAGGAGAAACAGAAAGGATGATGGCCCTTTCCTCTGAACTGGTGGTGAATAGTAGAGGATACTAGACAGGAGGGAGCTATAGCTGACTCTATATCCGAAATCCTATTTGCGAAGGATTGGAAGAACGCTCCCGACTTCTATTATCCTATAAAGTGCATGCAGCTGTACTTGCTGTACTGACACTGAGTTAAGATATTATTACGAAATGCATTATTTCTACTTACATAACAGCCACATTTCTCTGGACTGTTCCACACCGTCAGCATGTAGAGGTTAGGAAGTGCTACGTGCGTACTTACCTAGATATCTCCAATAGAATGCTCAGAACGATAAACTCTTTCCCGGCTTTACTTTATTATTCACCTTTCCTTCCGTTTCCACTGGATTGAATTAAAATCACTCAGATGTGTTATTTCTCTCCGAAGGCTCGTATTCCAGTAAACATGCAAATCGTAATTGTTGTAATATGAGAACTAGCGACCTGAAAATTACCGACTTTCGGAACCGGATACTTTTCCCTGTTGTATTTTTTTTGCGGATGCAGAATTAAATGACGAAAATTGGGAACCAATACAATTAAAGTGGCAATTACGGCTCTGAAATCTAATCTCCGGGAACAATGGTTGCGCACAACACAAAATAATTGTTTGCAATGATGTAGATCTGGAGGAAAATGTGGATGTCTTTAATGATATGCTATTGTGCTCATAAAACCAGTCTCACTCACTCATAACTCATGTCTCTATAGCCTGAGTGAGTGTCGTAGTTAAGCTATACTCCCTGCGTTTGCATGACATGACTAGTGAGTTTCATCGATATACTCTTTAGACGCAAATAGCACTTTTATGTGCTTCGCAATATTAAAGTCTGTAGAGTATTGTCCTCCTTCTCTTGTCTGCACGTCTTAGACATTCAAAATCATAAAAATCATGGATCTGTGACGAAAAACGAATGATTTTTATATTCATTATTAGATTGCTTCAGTAATGAATTAGCTAAGGAAAAAGAAAGAAGCGTGGCTTAATAGAAAAAGAATTGCCATAAGTATAACGTGTGAAAGGTAGGAACTGCGTAGCATCCATTCCATCCCACTGCTTTTCCTAAATGTACATACACAAGCATGCTTTAGGCAATAATAATTGTAATTATTACGCTTTGCTACACGGTAGTTGCTAGTAAAACTTAAACTAAAACTTATTTATTACTGTTATTAATGCCTTTTATGTGTCGTATGTTGAACACGGTGGAATGGGTGGAGGACAAGGAATGACCACGATAGTATTTGACCTACACCATAGCATGCTCGAGTTTTTCTAATCACTTGTAGCTTTTCTTCTAGGTATTATTTTTTCCTTAGAGCAGAACTGTTCTATTCCACGCATGCATCCAGTCCATATGTACTTACTTAAACTCCGGCTTACTATACACAGTAATGTATCTATCTTAAAAGTAGTAAGGAAGTACATGTGCAGAAAGTAAGGGATGCGGATAGTATTACATTTTACTATAATAATAGTGAGCTATTATATTTATAGTGAGTCGGCTTGCATATAATTGCAAGGATCATTACTTCTAATTTTTGTATTTGAAGAAGAGCATGTTTTTGTACGTATGCATGGAGAATTTTTTATTTGCCGTTAACCTTAGTAGTATTGAATGAACTGCAAATTGCAGATGTGAATGCGTATGATATTAGATACTCGTTATTGACCTAGGCCTCAGTTTCATAAATGTGATGGGTTTAATGAGGGAGTTGTAAAAGTCACGTCGTTGTTTGGATGATTTAGTTTGTATGAAGCTAGGAGATGATATAAATAGGCCGGATAATGATGCAATGCCTGTAAAAGGCGTCGAAATTGAATGAGAAACAAGAAAAAGTGAAATATTTTGTAATCTTGTAGAAATACTTTATTAAATACTTCAATGGGTAGGATGGTTTGATTTTAAATGCCATTGGGAAACAGGGTTTACCTTGACACTGTTTATCTAATAGAAAAAGATACAACTGAGTACACTCATAAACGTAAAATATCCATCTACGAGATCTTGGCCAATTTCAGTTTTATTATTTATATGTATGTATGTATGTATTTTATGTACTATGTATTATATTTTTAATAGTATGTATGTAATTAGGTATGTTTTAATTAAAATCCATAAAGAAAAGCAATGTGGTGTGTATGTACATAAGCCAACATTGTTTAGAATTCCCACCCCCGATATAGCTAATAAGTCCTTGCCCCAAATACATCAATAATTTGGAATATTTGAACATCTCATGCCTTGTGCTTTCACCCCGTCAAGTATTGTTGAAACTATACATACTCAGGATCTATAAGAATTTTTGTGCCGTATAAACACATAGGAAACAAACAAAGATTCCTACCTCTACATAAAATTTATAATTCGGTCCAGTATTCTTTACAAGTGATTTCTAGTTCGGATATTTGATGTTCAATGTAGTAATTGATGCAATTGTTTATGATAAGTATTGAATTCAGTAACCCTGGAAGTACAAACTGTGGAACATTACATTATGAGAATCAAACGAAATAAGAAACGTACAAAATTAGAAAACAAGTCAATACTGTTTCACTATGTGTGGGAATTTCCAGTTATGAAACTAAGAATGACGAAACGAACAGTTGAGGTAACTTGAAACTTCACCATGAGTTGATACCAATAAAATTAGGCTGCCACTTCAGCCTCACCACCATTAGAAGAATTCTCAACTTCGTCTTGTTTCACCTCAGACTTCTCTTCCAATTTCGCTTTTTTCTCTGCACTCACTTCGGTATCCTCTAGAGATGCTTCCAGCGCTTCTGGCTTACGCTTTCGTTCTTCAGCTACAACAACAACAACAAACGGTCACCAATCAGTCCATTATTCATTCATCATTACTCCGACACTCTTTACAATCATCATGCCATACAACTCAGCACTCTAATCTCAACTCTAAACAATTCTTTCTACCAGCCACATTGACATACACTATTTCTACGTGAGCTATAATTACCAATAACATCCTTATCCACGTCCGACTCGACTACCGAGTCTGAGCGAGCGTCAAAAAATATTATCTCCAATTTAATATCTGACCTACCAAAAAATCACATCAAAATCATCTGTCAACAATCAAAAGCGTTCTTACTGTCATCTCCATTTGTGCCGCTGCCGTTTTCAGAGACTTTGTCATCCTTTTTGGGCGTGCTTCCGTTCTCTTTGGGAAGTTCAGGTTCGGCTATTTCAGCCTTGCCATTTTCTTCGGCTTTTTCTTCTGCCACCACTACAGGGACTTCAGTTTTCTCCGCTTCCGAGCTAATAGACTCAACATCACCGGCTTCTGGGTCAGTAATTGTTTCTTTACTGACGACTTCCGCGGGAACCTCTGGTACACTTTCAGCCACACTAGAAAGGACAATTATCTCATTGCAGTTTTTTTTTACAAAATACAATCAGGATTTAATTTCACTCTTGTACTGCTATTCATGTGCACCGGAAAACTCAAATCACTCACAACGTTGAAAACTGAGTAGTGTTTCTGGTCCACAATCACAAAAAATGAATGCATTGGTTAAGGTAGGGAATAACAGTGAAACTTTTTCCCACAAATAAAATCCAAGAGTGTGTTTGTAAAATAGGATCACATGGAAATGAGTTGAAAACTGAAAAGGGCTTCCGGGCAAAATGCTGTCGAAAAATGAAAAAGTCACGAAGAAACTAAGTGTCAACAGAGCCGGTATAGGAAATCCAAAATCTCACACACTGGCTACACACGGTAGAAGACTAGAAGGGGGATACAGAGGACTAGGTACTAATCACAGAATCGATATAAACCCATCAATATAGAAATGCGCGCTTAAGTGAATAAACAAAGGAAGAGGCGCCTAACGAGAGGTTCATAGTCAGCATGCCGGTTTCTACATGAGAAACGCCGGGGTCAAGGATTGTGTGTCGACGAACTGGAGACAGGTCAGTCCCTCACGTCACACAGAAAAAGGAAGCAAAAATAAAGTGGAGTCAGTGACGGTCACGGAGAGTTTGGCTTTGCTTTGGTTCAAGAGTGTGGCGATGATGGTAGATGCTAATAGCATGAACCATTGGGACGCCATGTTCACGGCTTGCCTCCTCCTCGGCATAAAATAAAGCCGGCAGAAAACCTTGAGAATTTTGTTGAAAAAGAAATTAAAGGATTCTTACTTGGTTGTATCGACAGCGTCTGCCATTCTGAGATATTTGAATTTGCGAACGAAAGCAACGGATTTTGAAGCCGAACTGAAGGCTAATAAAAAGAAGCGTTGACAAGACAAGCAGAGGACAGATGAAAATCCGACTTCCCTTGAGGACAGCGAACGCCAAGTGACTCCGAGTCGAGCGAACACAACGAGTCGCTCGGCAAAGAAAGGAGAGCCGAGTTCAGAGCAGATCAGTTGGGGGACCAAACGAACCAAACTCCACAGAATCAACGAAGCCTCGCTCCTCACACTCAGCCTGCGCTTCTCGACTATTCTTCTCGCCTGTCAATTCACGCTCGCTCTGCCTCGCCGGCCGGGCAAAGTTTCACCCACGTCTTTCTGCCAACATTACAGCCCCTGACTGCTGCCTGTCGCTGGCCCAGCGAGGCTCCGACCGGCCGTCGGCTCCGACCACCGACCCGCTCCCACTTTCGAAACGCAGGCCTCGCAGCCGACAACCCGCATTTCGCCCAGGTGAGAGAACCTCCGAGAATCCCGGGGTCATCCCTGCCGGTGGGAAATGGTGGGAATCAAGTTCTGGCATCAATGCAGCCTCCGACTTTGACAACTCACACGTTCAACATTGTAGCATAGCCGAGCTGCGTTAACTGTTGCGAGCACTGCCACCTTCCCCTACCTTCCCATCGCCTTTTGGCTCCATCGCATCATATCATCATCGTGTACCTTTGGAGGAAACGAAGCCGAGCGAGCTACCTTTCCTTCTGTCTAAGCTTCACAGTTGAGGACGTGCAGGAGGCTTCGAAGCCTGCTCCTTGGAATTCTGGCTGGCACAAGACGAGATGCTCATAGAGAAACCAAGGCTGGTGGATGGGCTTTAGGAGGTAGAGAAGAGTCAGAGAGTGGGATCGTTGGATGCTCCGCTCGCTCTCGTCTCTCGCTCCTCTGTAGCTTGCATGTGTAGGAAACCGGTGCGGAGCCGTGCCGAGTGTAGAGCAACCAATCACTTCGGCAAGTCCATCCTCGGGGGCTTCCACCAACAACAACGTTGCTACATCCTCTCTTTTTCAGACACAAACGCAATGCAAAGGCAAAACTCTTCTATTTGTATAGACAACCAAGTTCCCAGTCGACCCGACCTCATTGCTATATAGAATATTATATTCAAGAGATACATCTAATAGGAGCCACACAGCACACACACACACACATACATAAATATTAGATAGATAGGCAAAGCCATAGTCGCACGCTTCGATCCAAATTATAGAGGAAATGCTATATCTACTCCAAAAGTCTTTGGCTAGGGAACCACTCTGGGGAATCTTGGAATTCCATCCCAGCCACTCCAATACTCATTTTCATTAGCTTGCCAAAATACAGATTTGGAGCACATTAATAAGGTCACAATCAATTTACCCTTCTTCTCTCACTCCCCAGTCCCATACACCCTCGCTCGCCGTCCACAGGAGACACACAAGTGCCCAGCTATTCGACATACCTCAACAGAAATATTATATTTATATGTACTTGAATAAATTGACCGATAAGATGAGCCAGAGAGTGAGATGACCGACCGGTTGCATTCTATCACCATTCTCATGAACCAGGCCGTGTACACTCATCTGACTCATCTCATTATTACCCAGTATCTCCCAACAACACACTCACTCCTATATTGTGTGAACCTACTTATGCATTGTTATTCATGCAAAAAATAAAGTTTTCTAGATCCTTCTGGAATCAATCAGTTATCCCAGGTACTATGACAAATCTCTTAGTATGCTGTGTAGTGGATGGATGTCGAGGAAAATGTAGGGATGAAGATGCAACACGTTCAGTCCAGTCCCTCCGGACTTGGAGAACGTAGCTTTACAGGAGCTAATCTAATTCAGTTATCTTTATCATCCTACCAAATTGCATTGCGTTAGTATTGCCAGTGATTGTGAGAAGTTTCATGAGGATTTCTGCTGATTGTGTGAGTTGGGATGAAGGAGGACGGCTGGGATTTTGCTGTGGTGGGCAGTGGGACTGAAAAGGCGAGGGAAGAAGAGAGCACAGAGACTAGGCTCATTGGGATGCTGGTCGCACAGGATCTTAGCAGGCAGAATTCCTTCTCAAATAATAATATAAGCAAATGCAGAGTGTATATAAATTAGTTCAGTAATAAGCAAACAAAGGGAAAATTGACGGTGACGTTGACTTGACACTAACACCCCTATGCAACCAAAGAGCCATTCATGGCATCAAATCACTATTTTTCGCAACAAGACACGGCGACGACCGTTGTTGCTTACATTGCAATCCAATGGAACGTTGAAGAACGTCAACGTACCTAACACAACGCCAAGAGTTGTTTTTCAACTCTTACTCCTCAACTGAACTCACTATCCTGTGTAGTTCGCTTCAAGGTCGTAGCGACACAAAAATTCGGCGGTGGTTTCTCTTGGCCTTTCCCACATAGCCAGCCCAGGACGCGGTTGTCGCTAAGGGGCTACCCCTTCCGTGTGCCCACCGTCCACAAACCACACGCTCATGCCCAACACTCCGGCACACACAACACCCACAACTGGCTACGGCCTTGTCTTTGGGCAAAACGTACTGCCGTTGGATGTGGATGGCTAGCATTTTTACGATCTACTTGCGTTATATCCGCTCACAGACAGAGAGAGAGAGAGATACTCATGACTGCTATATGACTACTGCCACCGGCCTTATAGCTATCCGAAATCACAGCCACCTATACAGTACATTTCTTTGCCATGATTCACAATCCAAGATCCTAATCCAAACTTATCACTATTTTTTCGCTTTTGATTCTAAATTCTAACGGGTTGCTATTTAAAATCTAACTTCGTCGAAAAGTTTCTCTGGAAGTATCTTTTGTTTTTCTGGAGATTGAAAACTTGTTAATTGATCAATTAGTTTCCTGATGTTAGACACAGTAGAAGACAAATAATATGATTTTGCTAAATTTCCTAATTATTAGAGAGAGAGAGAGAGGGAAAGATCAATTGCGTTTATTTGAAGAGCATCACGGATGGCAGGAGCATAGTGGCAGTATAATAGTTTTTCCTAATGTTCATGTAAATGCGGAGATAGAGGTTCTAAGGAGGCAGATGTGAGAAGTATAGCAGAATATTAATATATCTAGAGTAGAGAAGAAGTGGAGCCCGGTGTTGTTGCTTAGAATTTTACGACGACGACATACCTACACTCAGCATCTCCTACTAGTCATTCATTTCATAGTAGGTAAAGGTTGAGAGAGAGAGAGTGGTCTATATGCACAGTCCTTCGTATTTATATAGTGCATCTCGGATATTCGTGACTATGCCTTGTCTTTGAAGAAGAAAAGAGCCAGCCGCCGGTATAGATCATGTTGATGTAATCGTGGAGAGAGTGCCGTGCCGAGTGGTTGAAGTTGGAGAGGTAGACAAGACAGGATATAATATAGGCATATATGCTTATATATTCCATATATAGTAGAGAACTTGTACCGTGTGCAAGATGTAGTATTTATATTAGTTGCCGAGGACGAGAGAGCCGAACGAGAACGAACGGTCGGACAACTAGCTTCGGTTGGGCTCCAGTCTTCAAGGATGTAGCCAAGAAATCCTCCGGGGGGTTGCCAAATGCCCAGTCCACCCTCGTAGATGCTTCCCTCACTCCAAACGGACATCCCTCGCACATTTCCCGCATTCTCTCTCTTTCCCGGCTTTCTGGGTGAAGAAGGGAGCCAAAGGCCCTGAGGACCATCTGGTCCATACGTTCGTGCACACTCGTCTAGGTGGTTGTTTGATCAGTTTGATGTTGGCAATGGGACGTAACGCTCACATTCTGCTGGAGATGCTTGTTATACGTTATAAGCCTTAGATCGGGCATTATACTCCCAATGTGCTCGTAGAATTGTAATTATAGGAGATAGACAGAGGTAGTAGTAATCTCCTGTTTTACTATAGCCAGGGCGAGTACATGGACAGGAGACGTAGGCATTCTATGAATGAGGTAGATATTTATTTTAATACGATCCGTCACTCTCTTCTCTTGCACTCCGTCCGACTACGCTATAGTATAGTAGTTGGTTGCCTCTTCAGTCCGTTCACTTTGGTTTGGACTGTTTCCATTGTAGTTAGTACACACGCTAGGAGGTAGTTTTTCCTTTGGATCCAGTCATAGACAAAGCTTTGCCTTTTCTGTACTTTACTGAGAACTATAATCTATCGTCTCCCTCATCCCTCTCTTCATGTACATCTAACGTTGTAAAACATCAGATAAACTAACAATATGCTGTACATTATCCACGAATTGCATTGCTTTCCATTATATTCCATATAGCTTACCTTTTCCTTTCCCATCATATCCTATAATCACCTCCTATCATAAAAACATTGCTGCATCTTTTACTCAAGGAATCCGTTGGTAAATTATTTTCTTCTACCTCTCATCATCCTTCCTTATTCTCTTCTTCCTTTTCCAAAATAAAGTTAACTATGACAGGACTACTTCAAAGTCCGAACTCATGATTCAATAGTTTCAATGCAAATTAATAGTTCCTGATATAATCCCTATATACTGGCATTCTGTATTTACATCTCTTTTACAAGGCTATTGTTCAAATGCTTACCATGTACAACTATCCAATAATAAAACAACTAAACTCGCGCCGGAATCTATGCAGTGCTCAATATTAGGTTACAAAACAATTATGAAAAGCATCATAGTGTCAATTGTCAATGGCATCCTTATAATTTATCATGAAAATGGAAAAGTGTGACAGGCTTGGGTTATCCTTACTTTTTAGTTTCTTTGTATGATGTTCATTTGTCATCACACAGCCTTGGCTGTTCTGCTACCGTACGGGATTTCTTTGCACCGTTTCCAAACGTTTCACATGGACAAAACTGTAATAGATGACTCTCTCTGTTCAACATCCGTTGTAGAACTTTGCGACTTCCAAACATTTTCATCCGCTTCTTCGCCTACGCCTTCTGAGACTGGACAAGACCGTTACTTTTTCTCAGCAACCCAATCGTTCAACTATTTTG
>JAAAYG020043023.1:0-12654 GCA_009936455.2 Tomocerus minor
TGCCTTGGCCATGTACGATCGACCTTCTGAAATCATGGCACGTGGCTTAATTAAACAGCATACCTACCTAATTCATTTTCGTTTTTGGAACCAAGAGATGTGATGAGATAATTTCTATTTGATTTTCGATTTCATCAGTCAAGTGCACTAACTACCAAGATTGCAAATTATCTTTCTGCAGATTCTTTAGTTGTCATCTGATTATTACGAGTCATTTTGTTTGATGAGTATATAAGGGAAAAATTAATACGTTTCTCCTGTCCGCCTGTTTCCGAAAGCCAGAGGCTGGGGTCTGAAGTTTTCGGTGTACAAGGTTACTTGCATCAGGATGTTTGGGTTGAAATTTGATACTATCTATATAGCTTGTATTCGCGATTATTTTTTTTCCATTAAATTCCATGCCGTATTTATCATGCACTCAAATATATGCACGTGGTGCAGTTCACGCCCCACTATGTGTATTAACCTGTCAGTCTCAGAACTCATATATATATATATAAATGCATTTGGGCTCTAACTCACAAAGAAATATGGGAAATGTGATTTCTCTTTTACCAATTCAAATGTGAGTGGCCAATAAGTTGACAAGTTAATAGCCAATTCACTTAACTTCACTTTCATCCTCGAAATAAAAGAGACTGCATGGTAGTGCACTAAATGTCTACCTTAGCCAGTATACTCACGCTAATGAACTTGGGGACCGAGTCTTCAGCTAGAGGTTTTATTTAAGTGATTCGATAAGTATTTGTCACTTTTGAGTGGAACTGAAAATCTCTGACCACTTTTAGACACTCGATATTATTATACAGGAACATATATTCCAGAGTTATACAGTAAATGTAATCTAGCAATCACCATCGCTGGGGAAAATGTTATGTTCATAGATGTATCCTATTACAGGATTCAAATGTCCATGGTCATAATATTGTGTAATTAACCTTCAAGGAATAAATATTGTGGAAAATAAACCAAAATGAAAATTAAGTATTCGCTAACGCGATGAATTTTGACTTAAGAGATAAAGCCCATGCAGTCTTAAAAAGGAGGCAAGCGATGCAAGAAGTATTGAAGTGATATGTATCAAGAGGTCTTGCTGCATTTTCTTTTAAGTTCCAAGTAATAAATCTCAATTACTAGTTGACTATATAGATATTGAATCTTAATTTCTGTTCACTTGAGGAACTTAATGAACCAAAAGTTCAAAGTCAAACTATATTTAATCATAGAAATAGATTGATTGTAACTTTCACCGAAAGTGTGCAAGGACAAAAAGTCAGGACATCAAAAGATATTAAAATCTTCGACCCTGTGCTTAAAATTTATTATATATCTTCCATGTGTACATTACATGATGATATTGAACAGAAGCTGCAACAATTGCAAAATGCAGCATATTCTGAAAGAGAAAATTAATATAATTAAATAGAGTGGTAGTAATACGTAATGGGGGTGGGATATATTATTATTATTATCAACATTAGGTAAAAGGTGGCTCGGGGAAAGTGCAAAGAAGCGTCTATCTTCAATAATCCTTTTGTATTCATCCAAAGTTATTGAAAATACAAAGTAATCCGGATGATGAGGACACAACGTCCTACAGATCAAATCCTTTGCAACGGAAAACTTATCACGACAATAATAAGTACTTCTATGTGAAAGGATATTAGGTACCCAGAATCTGATTCATTTTACGGATCAGTGGTTAGTGTTTTCCACTAATTATTTCCACACTAATGCCTTTTCATACAATAGCAGAAATTAGTTGAGCTTTTTATTCCTTTGTACATGTCACAATGACACGGCCGCAGCATTATTTCCTCCACATTCTACTTTGCTAACAGTAACAAGGGAAACTTATTAAGTGCTGGTTACTCCCAGTGTAAGCGAACCGCTTACACTGCTCTTGAGGCTCTTGAGGTACTGAGTTCAGAATTGTAAGAATATTCTGCAAAACTAAAACGATGTGCTTCGAAAGCGTGGCTTTTATCCCGTCCATTACATATTCTCTATCTTGGGTGTCGTTTAATACTGACTCTTACATTTTTTAAAGGAAGTTTGTAGGAGGATATCCTAAACTTGGCAATTTCATTCATTTTTAAGTATCCATGGGCCTTATAGTTTATAGGAGAGTAAATCCAAAAGTCGAACATCTAAATTGATTTCAAAACAATGTAAGTCGACATTTGAATATGCGACTACATGTGTAACCCGTGGATTCTCATTTCTATACCTCAGAGAGTTTAAAAATTCGGAGAAATATTTTATCCTTTCTGAGTACTGTATCCAGTGATGGCATTTCATTCTAATTCAACACCTCTTGTGTGAAAGTAAAATTAATTGAAATATTTGAAAGCATAGAAAGTATTGAAAATACTGAAATTACATATTGAAATAATTAAAAATATAGAAATAATTGAAAGAAAAACATTTAATTTACTTTGAAAGGGAAATCTTCCTCTTTTAGTAAAATATTTCACATATTAATTTCAATTAATTTCACTTGAAAAGTGAAATAATTGCAATGTATCCTTATTTCTTTCCCTTTTTGAAATTTTTTCACCTTTCAAAAAATATCGAAGTGAAAAGTTTTGCCAAAACTTTCAACACTTTCACCTATTTCTTTCAAGTGAAAATTTTCGGTTGCCAACCCTGACTGCATCCGATCCGAAAGGATAAATGTGGTATCCGGCAGCGTTCAACAGGCAGAAGATCTACATTGTAAGTATCAAACATTGTTGAACTACAGGACTCGGAGTAATTCATATGCATTCAGCCAATAGAGGCTTCCTTAAAATCAATTCATGAAACAAATTAGTTCATATCCCATCTATTAATTGTGTAATTTTAGGGCTCCAAATAAATGTACAAATTTAATCAATGGGAAAGCATGGAAAAGTAAAATTTCTTCCTTTCTTTCTATTTACGCACGGTGAATGGCGAAGAATAAAAGGTAACAGAAGCACGTAGCTCAGTAGCTCCTCATTGAAAATTGTATCAAAAAGCATAACACATTGATGGAAGGATGTGAATGGAGCGACTCTCTTGCAAGCTGTTGATATAAAGTAAACATTATAAGAAAGTGAATGGGATTTGAATAGGGATTGCGGTGGGTAGTGGGTGGCTCAAGTAGAAATGCTCAAACTAAGAGGGGTCTTTGTACCTAAACTTATTCCAGTATACAACCAAGCAATTGTGAAGGATACTCAGGAGTGGATCCTTTATTTACACTTGTGGTAATTTATTTCGCAATCACTGGTTTTCGAAATGCAAGGAAACAAATGTTAATAACTCATCTTTATTACTAGAGCTGATGCATCGAAGGCTCTGCACATATTTGCATTTGGCGTAGCACTATGATCTAGTCCTTTTATCGATTATTATGCTTGTGAAGTATACTAAAAGGTTCAAAGAGAATTTCACAACTACAATGAATGAAGGGAGGAAGCAGGGAGATACATGTAATTATACGCAACAAGATGAATTTCCATTTAATTTCCAAATGAATCCTCTCTCTCTCTTCTGCGGTTTAAGCGAGCAGTGCTGCGGGAGGTTTTCCCCTAACATTTGTAGCTCCCTAGATTTTATGCTTGTGTTGCAAAGAAAAGCATAGTTCACAGATGAAAGGAATTCTTAACATTTATCTGAGCATTTGCATTAAATAGAAATAACTTTTGCGAGTACTTAAAAATAGGTACGCACTATATACACTCAATGAGGAATTCGCTCTGTTGTGGCAAACAGTTGAAACCCGTGCTCATCGCTCTTACACTCGAAAGATATCTAAATTTTTTATTCATACAAACATTAGAACTCATTTTATAAATATTTCCATTCCCTTCCTGTTAGATACTTGATACATTTTAAATTAACCAGGGCTTGGATTGTGTTTTAATATTTCTTGTTTTATCGCAAGTCTCTGTATTCAAAGTTTCTCAGAGAATCCTAATGAGCTACATATGAACCCAATTACATTGAAAAACAATTCAGGAAAAGTCCTGAACCACATTTTTTGTCTTTCTACAAATATCTGCAGCTACCTAATTAATGAATTCATCATATGGGATTTCAATGCTTCAACTCTTAATTATGAGTCCCACTAAGAAGTTCAAAAGCTTGGTTTCCTAAAATATGGATCAAACGACATAAGCAGCAACATAATAATTTCTAAGCCCCCAATTCCCAACACAATTTTGTGTTTTTGATCTGGGTAAAAATTAAATTACCCTCAATATTCAGGATTTAGAGCTCTATTTCCCTCCGTTGCCGTTTCTATTTCTCATTTTTCCATTCACTGGGGCTTTTCACTTCTCATATTTCTCAGAAAGAAATGGAAAATTTCTCATTCGTGCTATTTTTGAAGGAAAAACACGAATTTTCCAAAGTTTCGAAACTTCGGTGCAGAAGTTTCCGAACGAAACCGAAACTTCAGTACAGACCATTTTTGAAAACACTTACATAAATTGTGTCTAATGTGTAGGGTCGGACAACTAGTTGATAATAAATGACGATGACAACTTTGTTTATTGAAACTTCCATTGATTTAGTTTTCAATGGTTTATAGTGGTTATATAATATCAAGGCAATTAATGACTATGTCGACGTGTATTATAAAATATAAGTCAACAAATGGATGGCGTGGAATGCAATTAAATTTTATTGTGTATTTTACTATACTAACTGAGTTAACTAATATTTAAGCATAAGATATACTTATGTTATATCCATCAAAAGCTTTTCATTTATTCCTGCAAAGGAACATGAGAAATTCAAGGAATATGGTCCAGACTAATAAAATTGTTATATTTTGTTGAACAGGTGCAGTATGCAGCCAGTGCAAAGTTCCAGACAAAATATTTGACCTGTTCTTTTGGCTGGGCTACTTTAACAGTTGTAAGCATTCCTCTTTCACTTTGATATGATAGCTAGCCCTAAGTAAATATGATTGGTTCACAAAGAAATGAAATGTTATGGCTGTCTGTGTGTCGATGAGATTTGTGTATGAATAATATGTGAGGGCCTGCGGAAATAGCAACTTTGCTAGTTTGATTTGCATGGAGTAATGGAGCTGATATTTAAATAAGAATCTTTGTGAATTGTGCAGGTCTGAATCCAATCATTTATTCATGCACTTCACGTGAATTTCAACGAGCTTTCCGTCGCATCCTTTGTCGACGCATTCCTCAACGTCCTCATCTCTCAAGAGCCATTTATCGTGCGAACATGCAAAACCGCTACGTCGACCGTAACTGCAACGGCAACTCAATGCCCATGCATCCAATCAATCATTGGAGTTGAGATTGTCATCAATCACGCCGCTCTCTCTTCCTCCTCACACTAAATAAGGGCTAAGAACTTGCTCTCCTCATCTCCATTCCCTGCCAACCACCATACTCCCCGACAAACAGCTCTTTGTCAATCTCCGAAATTCCCTTACTCTGTCTTCTGTTGACGACTCCCATCTTGGAGATGTCCTCCAACCAAAGCTAACTCTCTCCAAACAATCAAGACTTCAGCAGGCACTTTGAGCCGCGCGACGATAGCCCATCTGCTAAAGAAACAACTTCTTCAAATAGCTACGCAGGAAATATTTTCTTCAACATAGAGACATTCATGTCTGCTACACTGTACTACATGGCGACACGACTCAAAAACAAAACTCGTCGACACTCTCTTTAGGCAAATTGACTATGTACTATGAATGCACTGCAGTGCACTGCAGTGAAAGTAAGTGAAAAAAAGAAAGTCCTTTCATGAGGATTCTTCTGTTGAACTGTTTTTTCGAATGTGAGATGATCTAGGGAGAATTTAGATGTAAGGTGTAGTGACAACGTCTGCAAAGCCATGTTGAATAATACATTAAGCACTAAAATAAAGTCAGCAGTGGATAGCCAGTTATGCTGGGTGCATTTTAAAAGCTTATCAGCACATTTGCAGCTATTCAATGTAGTTGCGCCACATTTGATACGTACTTAGAGAAAGTGTTAGCCCGTCATGAAACAACGTAAAATGCTATCCGAGGGATTTCATTCACACGCCGAGCTATAATAATCAATTTCACTCAAATGCAGGAAAATGGAGTAGCTATATCCATACGTAATAGTCATGTCCGTGTTACTACTGTACTGCACATTCGTACAGACTTGTCAAAATATTTTCTGCAACTAAAGAAACAATATTAATGTTGTCTATCTCGACTATATGTATCTATGCGTGAAAATAATAATATATAGGTGTGTAATTTGCCACATCTGCATACAATGTTTAAATGGCAATGATAAATGATAAGGTGGAATAGTAGATGTAAATAATTGTACGTACAAAAGACTATTTGAGTAGTAGTCACCATTAATACTCTATATATCTGACATCAACAATTCGCAGAAGTGCTATAGATGCTATACCATCATGTATCTCTACAAATAAATCTATTAACACATGTAATGTCAGTATGTACTATGTCTGGCTGGGGCGTGCACATACTGACATTACATTACTTCACTCTGCACCAAAGCAACAACAGATAAATCAATATCTCTAATGATAGGCTAGTTATTGTTTAACTGTTTCTAAAGGAAAGTCATATAACTTATTACTTTTCGAATGTATTTGATGGAAATGGAATGGTGTGCAGGAGCAAACTGTGTGACACACAAACCATTTGTACTTGTACAACGTCAGCATATATATTCAATATGTAAATGGCCAAATTCATTACTTTACATTGTAGTGTAGTATATGATATTGTATGAGATTGTGTGATTAAGTTCGAGATTGAATGGAATAATATGAAATGCAAGAGATTGGTTCTCTTCTAACCGATATACATCGTCGCATTAGCTCGTCTGACAAATGAAACAACTTCAAAATTCTTCGTTTGATTTTACATCGATGAACTTATTTCGGAAAGTCTAACAATCGATCCTTTACTCATTCAAACATTATTGTCAAGAGTTGAGCTCCAATTGGCTGTGTGGAAGCCAAAAGAAATGCAGCGTATAATTAATCTACCTGAACAAGTTTGTAATGTCTAAAACTACAACGTACCTACAACTTTATTAATTACGATGATAGAAAACGTAGGACAGCTAACGCCTACTCTGGCTCTAATCTTATTGTTATAATCTCACAACTTACAAGTAAATGTTACAACTCGCGTTATTTATCAACATCTGCATGCTAACTGTCATCATGTGTATTGTTGTCCAACTTTTGCTGTGAAAGCAAAAGCTTTCCTTTATTTTACACAAAAACATACATACATATATACCTACGTACTTTTGTAGCCTCTTTGCATTCCTCTGTTATTTATTAGAGTTGTCTAACATTGGGAGATGAAGAATGGAGATAATATTGTTATAATATTGGATACCGCATGGGAAAGGTGATGGAGGTTTATATACTTACTGTGGTGCTTTTCAGAATTTACATATATACTTATATATACATAAATGTTCTATATATTACATTAAAAGAAATCAAAAAATGAACTGTGTGTAGACAGAAGGTTGTATACAATAAATTATAAGATATCTAAGTAAATGTGTCCGGTTGCAGTGTATTTGTTTACCCCAAATGAAATACTTTTACAAATTAATAAATGAGAGTGTTGTAGCCTAGAGGAATCAAAATTGCGGTGCTACGCAGATTGCATACACTGGAGATTTGTGGGGCAAATGCCATGATGATGTCGTATAAATGTAAAACCTGTGTAAAACGATATTTAAAGTTGCGACCGACGACGTTCGCCCATTATACCACAGTAAATAAGTAATATCATATACTCATCTGGAGTGTTAGGTGTCGTACTCGTAACCCAAATATAATATTATTTCCTGTTGCTCTTCCTTTCTCAGAACAAGAAATTATGAGTCCCCCACCTACTTAGCTATAGGTACCTATTTATGTATAAATATGTAATGTCAATAAAGAAAACTATAAATGGCGAAATAAAACGTACAGATTACTCAGCAGGTTTACTGCGAATATTAAAGTCTATGCCTTTTCATTGCACTATCATAAAAAATAACGCACGAGACAGCATGATATGATTGTAGGTCAAGTTATTTGCACGCGTCTCTCTATGAATGAACTTTTCTAAGAATTCATGGGCATATTATACGCTCTGTTGCCGTTACAACACAAACTGCCCCAAAAAATGCAACTCTTATACTCAAACGCAAATAAAACGGAATTCTCCACTGTGATCTCCCTTTTATTTTTTTTTACACTTGACGTGCCATGTAGTCCGGAAAAAGTTTCGTTCTTTGATACTTGCATCTTTCTCAAGCCCAAGAGGAAACAAACATTTCTTAGACTTAAGGCCAAACAGATAAGTTCAGTAAAGGAATAAAGAAAAGAAATTTTTTGAAAACGTTACTATAAGCAGACCGGGATCAAATATACTTGCACTGTTGCATCTCAACCTTTTTCGTATGTCATACTGCACGTGTCTCTCACAAATCAAAAAATGAGAGCAAATTACAAAGAGATGCCTCCAAGTACACGAGGTCATTAATTTAAGTGGAGCATAATTAGGCATTCCAGCAATCGCTTGCTGCTTACTAGCTACATTTGTCATCTTTACCACAGATTAAATTCCCAAATACCAAAGGTTCCAGTTGAGCTGCAAAAACGATTCACGAAACCTACCGAAATAATGATGTTTTCTATTGAATTTAAAATGTACATTGAAACCCGAGTTGTTGATGCACGGACAGAACGAGTGAGTCTGATTGAGAGATAAGATCGAAGGCATAGATATATCCTGGTCAATATTCAAAAATAATATTGGAATTTTTGCTCTTCCCTTTATGTCGTTGTAATCAGGTAAATGAGACGATGATAATTTTTCTAGGATAGGAAAGAATGTCATGAAGAACTCATAGCTAGAATTGCACGATCGTGCGTTACTAAACATGTCTCCGTCAGTAGGGAATTACAGATAAACAAATAGATTACTTCAGTTTATAGAAAACTCACTTGTATTTTGGTTTGGAAACGAGATATTGTAGGCTCCAAAGCCAATAGACCTTGAATGTTCAAAGGGACTGTAATCAGTTATTTAGCTTGAGATGCTAATTGGCATGCTTTAATTAAACAAATATACCTACATACACAGTAGTCTCTTAGTTTCCCTTTGATCACCTACGCACATAGGAATATATCCTAAACAATAACTGTTGAAACCCGACACGACATGGGACAGGAGACTCAATATACAAGAACTTCGACTAGATTTGAATAACTGTTCAGTGTCTAGACTGAAACTTCTGAGAAAGTATATTTTTGGTGTTTGGTAGTAAAAAAGACACAGAAAATAGGGAAAAAATAGAAAATAGAAAAGTGGAAACTCAATAGAAGGATTAAAAAAAAACTTCGATATTAAAAGTCAATCCCGGTTAGAAATAGTCATTAGATTACTTCATGGCCGAATATTGTTTTTTGAAATTTTGATAAAAATGACGTCGTCGGGTTCCAACCGTCGGGTTTTTTTAGTTGATCCTAATGAGGACAACTTGCAAAACGTTATCTTCGAAACAAGTGAAAGTGTGAACATTCTGCCATCATTTGGTTCCATGGGTCTGAAGGAAGATTTGATTCGGGGGATTTACGCATATGGTTTTGCCAATCCTTCTGCCATTCAACAAAGGGCAATTGTGCCGATTACAAAAGGTCGAGATGTCATTGCACAAGCCCAATCTGGAACGGGAAAGACGGCTGCCTTCTCAATTGGGATTCTTCAGTCGATTGACACGGTAGTACGTGATACTCAATGCTTGGTCCTGTCCCCGACACGGGAGTTGGCAGTTCAGATCCAGAAGGTCATCCTTGCTCTGGGGGATTACATGAACGTTCACTGTCACGCCTGCATCGGTGGAACTAATCTTGGAGACGACATTCGAAAACTGGACTACGGTCAACACGTCGTTTCTGGAACCCCTGGCAGAGTGTTCGACATGATTCGACGAAAATGTCTAAGGACCCGACCCATCAAGATGCTCGTCCTGGATGAGGCTGATGAAATGCTCAACAAGGGGTTCAAGGAACAGATATACGATGTCTATCGCTATCTTCCGCCGTCCACTCAAGTAAATTTGATTTCGCATAAAATATATTTACAATGTGGTTCATACTCCAATGCAGGACGACGTGGGCGTGGGAATGATGTCGTAAAGAGCATGCTGTGTGACTCCCATGATGTGGTTGCATTCTACGGGCATTGCTAATATACCTAAGTATGAACTACTTTTAATTTAAGAGCTATCTTTTTCTTAAATCCGGAACACATTTATTTAAGCTCTCTTCACCATTAAATTCATTTCTTATTTAATTTTTAATGAGTTTATCTTTATCTCCACTCCTCTTCCACGAAATTTTCAAGTTCACAGTTGGCTCTTGACTCAGTCTCCTGACCCATAGTTCCACTTGAAATGGATTTGTTAGATCTATAAAATTAGAATATGGCTACGCACATAGAGTCTTGAGCTATTTTCACTGCAATATTGCAGTTAAAATGTTATACTATACCCAGGTTGCAATCTAAAATGCAGAATTTGCATACAAATAATGGATTATTTTAGGTGGTGCTTACTTCAGCAACGCTGCCTCATCAAATTTTGGAATTGACGAGCAAATTCATGTCCGATCCTATCCGCATAATAGTGAAGCGTGATGAGTTGACTTTGGAAGGAATTCGTCAGTTTTTTGTTGCTGTTGAAAAAGAAGAATGGAAATTTGACACGCTTTGCGATGTGTACGACTCCCTGACGGTCACGCAAGCTGTTATCTTCTGTAACACGAAACTCAAGGTAGACTGGCTGGCCGAAAAAATGCGGAAAAACAATTTTACAGTTTCCTCAATGCACGGAGATATGCCTCAAAAAGAGCGAGACACCATCATGGCTGATTTTCGAGGACAGAAAACCCGAGTGCTGATTACCACTGATATCTGGTCTCGTGGGATCGACGTACAACAAGTGTCGCTTGTTGTCAACTATGATCTTCCAGTCAACCGTGAATTATATATTCATCGCATTGGACGCTCTGGACGCTTCGGAAGGAAAAGTGTGGCTATCATTTTTGCTACTGACCAGGATGTGAGCAATTTGAGGGATATTGAGCAGTACTACTCCACGCAGATTGATGAAATGCCAATGAATTTGGCTGATTTGATCTAAAAATAGTAAAAAAGGTTTATGGCTATGTGCAACTCTGTTTTCTTAACAAATTTAGATTTTTTGCTTCTTGTGCAAACTCTTATTGGAGAAACAGCAGTTGATATTTAATCTTTGCTCATGATACCTTTTCTACACTAATTGAATTGCGTTTAGATTAATTTAACACTGGTTTGAATAGGAGACCATAGATTTTTTGGACAGACTATGTAGTTTTAAAATAAAGGGATGGGAATATAAATCTGGTTTATTGTCAATTTTCAATTGCACCATGTCATAATAATAGGACTTGCTCTAAGATAGCACTGTGGGTTGCACAGTCTATTTCAGCAAAATTCAAGAAATTTGCATAAGGTTTTCACCATTAATTTGTGGTGAACTAAAAGTTAATTAAACATTATTAGAGAATTCATATTCTGCATATTATGGTAAAAAGTAAAATTAACTGAGTGAAATGAAGCGTGTTTAATATAAACATAAATACAATTGGATTTAGCTCGTTAGTTTGTATCAAAGGTAATAAATATTCATGTGGAGAACAAATTTAGATTTTTCTTCTGTTCCTATTTATGCACATTGATAATGATAATCTTTTGACTGCAATTTTAAGCATGAATGAATTTTTATTCATAAATGAAGATGTTTTGATTGAAACAGGTTTGGAAAATAGAGCACGAGTTTTTCCCTTCTATTATCATCAGCGTCATAGGACTCATATTAATAAGCACCATTCAGAGTACGAACAATGAGTTTAAACGTGTAGGATGCGAATAAGCGACAACCCTTAGATCTTATTGCGAAAGAATTCCATATTTATTTCATGCGCCCTAATTTATATAAATGACAACAGGCGTATTATTCATCAAAAGAATCACATCATACTCAGTCATTCCCTCCATAATCTTCTTTCATTTCTCCATGAGCCTTAAAGCCTTAGCTCTGATTCTGAGCTGATTGTATATTGTACTAATAAGGATGTACTGAAACCGAGAATCTGATTCTTGCTGTTTGTTAAGCTAAGTATTCTATTTTCTTTCATTTTGGTTGTGTCGTGTCTGTTCTTAGATTCTTAGCCTAATGCGTCAACTCAAAGATTGAAATTCAACGACAGCAAAATAAATGACAAGTAAACCTACTTATACAAAGGTAGTTGACGACATATTAAAACATGAAATTATATAAAGTATAGAAGGTTATATAGAAAGTTAAATGAAGTATAGAGTCATATAGAAAGTTATATGAAGTATAGAAGGTTATATAGAAAGTTGTATGAAGTATAGAAGTAGAGAACCTTCAATAATATCAAAATGTTGCTCTTCATCGTGACTATAAAGCAATCAATTAATCTAGTAGCATGTGACATGTTATGTTCTGGCAATGATGATAATATTATTGTAAGACTAATAGCTACCTGCTGTAATGTAAGCATGTATTTCTATTTCTGAAAGAATAATTTTTTCACCATATAATCATTCTATTA